>CM033649.1:36790065-36862263 GCA_019512145.1 Engystomops pustulosus
CCCCATTTGCCCCCCCCCCCCCCCCCCACCGTTTCTTTTTCTGGGCCCCCTCCTCATTTTGACCCTTTTTTGAGGCCCTTCCTTATCTACCTCCTTCTTTTTAATGTTGGCCTCCTCACTCTCCCACTTTGTGTGGTCTCTGTACTTTTCTTGCCTAATGCATACGAGCCTTTTTCTTGTTGTTACATATTGCATTTGTTGTATGCAGGCAAAACTTTTTGATAGTTATTTGATTACTTGTACATTCCCCCCACTTTTGTGGTATATATAGAGGTGCCTTTAGCTTCTTGCCACACACCTTGGCACTAAATCCCTAAAAATATCAGATATTACAGTGTTGTGTCTCCTTGATAACAACTATGTCCAACACTGTACTTTTAAATTACTCTCCATATAATTGAACATCCTGACCCCTACCTATACTCAATATATTATAGAATAAACTATATTCCATTAATCATATTTATATACAGCACCCACTAATTTGTAGCATCGACTGCATCCCTAATTAAAAAGTACCATAGCAGTACCTCTCATTCATATATATTTTTAATACTGGCGCCCCCTCATTCATATACACAACAGCAGTATTCATGTATATTAAGTAATATGAACTTCTCATATATATTTATTTAATACCATCTCCCCCTAATTATGGCCAGTAAAAAATAAATTAAATAATGAAATCATTACTTACTTTTCCCACGGATTCTTCTTGGGCTTCCAGGGAGAGATGCAGGTATGAGTGATGCCATCATTACACATACCTAGACCATAGAGAGGCCGGAAGCAGAGTTCTATCTGACATTTATTATTTTATGAGGCGGCCGGTGTGGTGTCAGCACCTCTGCCTCCTTTAGTGGTGGAGAAGACTGTGCATACCTCAGGAAGTTATAGGCCACCTCCAGACCCAGTCGTGGTCCCATATCCTGTGACCATGATTGTTACACCCCTGGACCTATTATATCCTAATTTAATGGAATACTGGTGACTCTCATAGCTTTCAATGGGAGAGGTATTCTCTCCATGTGACCATACCCTAAAAGGACTTCAGTCATCAGAAACTGTTTGTCATGTCAAGGTAGAAATACCGCTGGGAGAGTATGATATCATTTGTTATCTCATGTAGTGTCCATCATGTTATCCACATATGGTAGTAATAAGTTTATTGCTGTAATATAAAATATGTGAGCAGTTTTGAAGATGTAAGAGTTATGCCACTTTGCTTAATGCAGGTTGCTAATGAAGTCTATTATAAGTGTAAGATGTGTTTTGCATTGTATCCTTAAAGGGCCTGTCCACTTTCAGCAAATATTTGATATTATTTGTGTAATGAAATGTTGTACAATTTTCCAAAATACTGTCTGTATCAATTCCTCATGGTTTTCTAGATCTCTGCTTGCTGCCCTTCTATAGGAAGCTTCTGTTTACTCCAGTGAATAGAAATCTGTCCATAGTGATTGTGATGTACATACAGGTGCACAAGCCATTAGTATCACACAACTCCTATTTTTTTTTTTATTAAGCAAAATACATACAATTTTACAATCCATCATCCTTGTACAACATTAAACAATTTACATATAATAAATGTTATTTATTAATTTATTTCTTATCCCTATAATCCCCTACCCCTACCCCCACCTCCCTCTCCCCCCCCCCTCATTCCCTGTGCTGGTGCCTACTACAACAGAAATATTTTTTAAGCTCCACGTAACGATTATAGGTTCTATTGGTCCTATATCATTTTCAATTTATTTCCTCCTCTATACCATTTCTCGTATACACATTCATAACCTTTTGTTCTAGCCACAGAATTTAGCCATTCCTTAAACCTAGGGGGTTTATTGTCTTTCCAGTGTTTAACAATAGTTAACCTAGCAATAAAGATGAGTTTAACAACTAGCTCTCTCTTCTTCCTATCTTCTATTTCATCTACTATATATCCCAATAATCCAAGCATTGCTGTTCTTGGTACGGGGGGGGGGGGGTTAAAGTTATTGCTACTTTCTTGGACATTCCCCTCAATACAAATATGGAGTGCGTAGAGAAGAAAAAAAATGTATTTATATATAATTACATATAATCATATAATTATAGTATTTCAAATTAAATAATGTATTTAATTAACAAACAAACAAGTTTTTCGGTAATAATGATGGTTAATAATGGCAACTGCCCAATTTTATCATTATGTAAGAACATTGTCAGTTCTGGCAGATGTGTTGGAGAGTTCAGATTTTCTCTGGTTTTCTTGGCAACTTTTGCAAATTTCTAATTTTTAAAAATCATGAACATGAATAACTTTGGAAGTTTTCTTCACTCTTTTCGAAACAATTTGCTGTAACCTTTTGTCCAGAATCCGGATCGAAAATGAAAAAAAAAATTCCATAAAAATATCATCTTTACACTGAATTCAATTTGACTCCAGTGTAATTGTACATAGACTTCGGTCCTCCATACTATATAAATTCAAATAATTGAATTTAAATTAAGAAAGAAAATAAACAAAAACATTTCTGTGGTTTTTGAACTTCTCCTCCCGCTTAATAAATAAATTGTGACCTACCAGGGACAACACAAAGGAAAGCCCATTCCAATTCGAGCCTACTTAAATTAAATACGCCAATAAGTGTCAATTACTCCCTCATTCACTTTACTGCTAATTGTATTCTAAACATTGTCGGAAGATTGTGGTTAAGTGCACAAAACCAATTTGTGTTGTCATGCTTCTAAAAAGGGAACCATGAGCCAAAACCAACAATTGTGCTCGCCCCTTTTTCTCTCTTTTCTGCCAGAACGGCTGGTTGTCAACTAAAAGGAGATGTTAATAAACATAATATACACCTACAATCCACAGATTCTGCCAAATGAATGTTCTCACTGTTCGGCATTAGACATATGTTATGTAATAAAGGGATTTTCTAGTTATAGGAAGAGAAGATTCTGTGGATCCAGCACTCGTGGTCAGTAGATTAAAATGGCATATACTTTATTGGTTTCCAAAAATCTTAAAAGAATTTTTCTTAACGGAAAAAATCATGAAAAGCACAGAAAGTGCTATATGAACATAATGGTGCCTGTTAAAAGATGCATAGTAGCGGACCTACGCGTTTCGGGCGTAACCTTGCTTGTTGCCCTTATTCATGGTCTGATTCATGGTCATTTTCTAGTTATACTTGGAAAAATCTTGGCCAACAGGAATTGGACATATAAAAAAGGACCGACGATTATTTATTCCCGTCTCATGGTTTTCCAGCTTCTTCTTGACATCTATTTAAATTCATCGAACACCTCCAAACATTATTCTTAAAAATTATCCCCCATTGTTCTCCAGTGATAACACCTATTTCTTTCTCCCATTTATAATATTCCTTATAAAGTGATATATCTTTGCTAAATTTTTTGTGCCATTTCCATATTCCATATTACATTCCAATGAGTGTTTTCTTCAACTTTATATATGCAAATATTTGCATATATCTAAATAATTCCTTATCCGTAAGAAACCCTTGATTTACCCACCATTGAAATGGGGCCCCAATCCCTTCCCTTCCAATTCATGACACATACTCAATACCTTTCTTTAACCATAATCCAGTATCTTCTAATTTTAACACCTCCGGTAAATTAGCATTCCCCCATAATGGTGTAAATTGAAAACTTCCTTTGACTCCTAATATATTCCTAAAACCTACCCAGCTATTAACCAACAATCTTGTAACCGGGATTCTGCGGAGCTCCTTGTTATTTAACCGACCTGACTCCAGTAAAGAGAATAGGGAGTCGTAACTTCCCTTCACCAGCTCCATCAGGGCTAGGAAGACACCACTCTTCTTATTTTCCGCAATAAATTGGATCTGTGCTGCGAGAAAGTAGTGAAAAAAAGAAGGTAGAGCTAAGCCCCCCTTTCCTTATTCCTCCATACTACTTCCTGCTTAATACGGACCTTCTTCCTTCCCCATAACAGCTTATTTATTATGGCCCTTATAATTCCAAACCATTTTTATTGTAGCCAGCAAGGACAATTGCTTATAACATAAAGAAGTTGAGGCAGTATTATACTTTTCGTCAGTACTACTCTCTGTGCTCTTGTTAGAGGAAGACTTGACCACGTATGAATTTTTAATTTAATTTTTGCCAATAATGAAGACAAATTCAGAATGTGATAGTCCTCTATCTTTGGGCTGATCCGTAGACCTAAGTAGTCCACACAACTCCTATTACTCTCTGTGATAATAACATCTCATGCACCTGCCTTTCCATCACATCACATGGACAGATTTCTATTTAATGGATTAAACATAGAAGCTTCCTATAGAAGGACAGCAAGCAGAGATCTAGAAAACTGTTAGTAATTAATACAGAAAGTATATTGGCAAATAGTATAACTTTTCCTTAAAAACCAATATCAATTATTTGCTGAAAGTGGACAACCCCTTTAAGGATTCAAGTAGACAATGCAGACATGACGTGGCTGTGATGCGGCTGGACGCATCAATTAAGGAATTCATCGTTTCATAGTTTATACGGTTGAAAAAAGACACTTGTCCATCAAGTTCAACCAAGGAAAGGTAGGGATTGTGACAAATTTTGTTAGGATTCTTCTGCTGTTTGTCCTTGCAATAGGATTCAGTCACCATGGCAAGCAGCATGCTCAACATACCACCTTAGTGCTCAGGCTCCAGGTTTCCATTAGAAACTTTGCTATACCTTAACCTTCTGCCTGAGATTTTAATGGCTTAATATATATTGTTCTATTCGACTCTGCCCAACTCCAACTGTCTTCCCAGCACCGACCCTTGGTTATAATAACCTACAAGTTGTTCTATGAGGAATATTTATCATTATATCCAATTTTAAAATGGTGTTTTGTTAAAGAAGTTATTTATTTCCAAATTTACCATTGTACCTTTTTTATCTGATGTCGATATGTTCAATGTTCTATGCCCTTCTTTAAGGACTCACATCTTTGTAGTTTTTTTAGGTCAGTCTATGTTAATGAAAAGAAGGCAGCAGTGACGTGTGGTGCTGCAGGAGAAAGCTAGCATCGAGAGAGGGGAGTATACATTACCTGACAACCTCTTAAAATACATTTATGTGAATCTTAGTCTGTTAAAACAATGTTAAATATACCATATGTAAAATATACAGTGGGTATGCTAATTATTCAGAACGCTTTAAATTTTTCACTCTTTGATTCATTGCAGCCAATGGGTAAGAACAAAAAAGTCTTAATTAATGTACACTACGCACCACATTTAGACAGGAAAAAACCCCATAAATGTAGATATTTTTGCTAATTTATTAAATTAGAAAAACTGAAATCTCACATAGTCATAAGTATTCAGACCTTTTCCTGTAACATTCATATTTAACTCACATGCTGTCTGTTCCTTCTGATCCTCATTGAGATGTTTCTACTCCTTCATTGTAGTCTATCTTTTACGAATAAGAATATGATCTGCAAATGTCCACCATCAGAGAAATGTAAGGGCTCACACATTATTTCTGGGCATTCCATCAATTTTGTTAAATTTACTGAACAAATAGATGGTGGCATTAGTTAGGCATGCTCTAAAGGGAACCTGTCACCAGTGACCTCATTTTCACTAAAGACAGGATGCAGAAACCCATCACACCTGCAGTGCAAATATGCATTAGCATTACAATATAATTGTGTGTTGTAACTTCCCTGGCTTCCTGACAAAATCCTCTTTTTAGTCCCAGGGGTTAGGCTTTGGTTTGCATGCATTTCAAAAAACAAAATATAACTTGACTTTACTGCTCACTCCTCAGCTCTCAGCCCCCTCCCCCCTTTGTGCTCCTTTACAGGAACAGAGCTGACAGCCTGGGGAGCTGACATCAGTGGGGGAGGGAGGAGATATACAGGAGCACAAAGGGGGGAAGTGACAGATTCCCTTTCAAACATACGCCTGCTCCAGGGTGGAGGGAGCTTATATTTTGTTTGCACAAAATTATAAAACGCTTTTGTGATTTGAGTATGAAAAAATAGCAAAAATACAACAATGCGATTGTTTTGTGCAAACAAAAAAACATAGACCAGACTTACAATGATAACTGTTGCCCCGTGTGTCTGTGCCTCATACCATCTGCAATATAGGAGCTACTAAGGGCTAAAGACCATAAGTGAGGGAAACAGCCATCAAAGTTCATAATTCACTGAGGAGGTTAAAGGCATACCTCCCAACCGTCCCGCTTTCGGCGGGACTGCCACGCTTTTTAACCCCAGTCCCGCCGCCCCGGGAGGATAAGGGAATGTCACGCTATTCCCCGCATTGTCCCGGGCCAGGAGACTGAGTCCCGTCTCCTGGTCCCGGGACCAGGGTCCGACTTGCCTGGCTGAGAGTAACCGCGGTTACCGCGGACGCGGTGACCGCGGTCACCGCGAGGGGGGGGGGGGAATATGTATGCCTGAAAATAGCTGAAACATTGGGTGAATAAATACGCATCAAATGTATGGAGTGCTGAATATTACATTTTTCCCCATATCACAAAACTAAAAAAGTTACATTTGTTTGCAGTTGTCCGCACAATAGTTCATAGCAAAATAGTTAAGAGATTAGTCACATGTATAGAAGGTTATTGAGGGCATTGTTAATGGGACAGAGTATTATAAAACTTTGGCGGTGGTTCTCACGGGGATACAATAGTAACATGTTGTATTGTTTAGCAAAAGATGTAACCAAATATTCCACCTAAAATTACTCATTATTATTTCTATTGTTTGATGGATTTCTTGAAACATGTTCTCATTTATGTCAAAATTCTGCTTGTCATTTTAATTGTAACACATCGTTTACTGATTTTGCAATCAACTAGTTCTACAACTCTGGAACTTCCCAGAGAACACCCTGTGGTTGAAAGAATACTTTTTGTGAAGGTATCACAGCGAACAATGAACTCAGGATTATTCAGAAATCAAGGTGCATTGTACTATCACTCCTAGAGGTAGATCTTTTTTTAGTGCAACTCAAAGGTGTTATAACAGACAGGGGGGGAACTAGAATGTCTTGTGCCCCATGACAAAATTTCTAAGTAGTAGAAAAGTCCACATGCGGCATATTTGTCTCCTCTAATGCTTATTTAAGGTGGCTTGTGCATTCACTATGGATCTAAAACAGCAAAAATAAAACAAAAAACATATCCAATGTCTTTTTTTATCAGCATGAGATTTGTTCAAATCTTAACCCATCACCGAGCAATGTATATGTGCTGCACAATTTACCTACACAAACCTGTGGTGCCGTAGAAAGATGTCACATCAGAACTAGCACCCTTAAACTGTAAAAAGAAAAAAAGTCAGTAATTAAGGGGTTAATAAGCACCCTCTCCCCACCCCCTCCAGTGCACTGCAGGATGGATATACTAAGAGGATCTGGCCTCTGTGGTTTAACCTGAAGCAGCTCATCCGCTTTGGCAGTGATTACAGTCATAGGGGGATATTTATCAGGACCTCTGCGCACCGACAGTGGCGCAGAGCCCCTGAAATAATCGCAAATGCTAGCTTATTGCTAGCTTTTGCGATTAAGGGCGTGAAGGGGGGGGGGCGCAGCCGGCCGAGTGGAGGGCACGGCCGGACAGGAGTGGGCCGACGCGGGGCGTTGCTGTCCCCGCGCCTGCACACTCGCTGCTGCCGGCGACTTTTCATACATGCATGCTGCGTTTTTTTCCACACCAGGCCCTGCTTGGCGTAGGATAAACGCTGCGCTGCTGGCAGCCCGATACATCAAGAGGCAGAAGCCTCTTGATGTATTTGCACGCACAAGCGCCAGCGTATGATAAATATCCCCCATAGTCTCCGCCAGTTTTCTGGTAGAAAAGACATGTAACACCTGACCTACCATATAGCCAAATGAGATCTGGCTAGAACTTAGGATATTCACCTGCAGAGCACCAGAGGAGGGGGGGAAGGGTTGGCAATAAACCAGTCTTAATAAATTCCCCTCATTGTGTTACATGTAAACATGACCTAAAATTGAATACTGCTCTTCCCTTAAGCAAGTCATGATCGTGTGCTATAAAGCAGTGTGCAATTCCCAGTAGTGAGAACACATGAAATGTCATACTTAACACAGTATTCTATTACCCTGCAAACAATGAACTTTGCTGAGTCATGGGAAGCGTCTGGTTAATTTTTTGTTACATTAGAGTTGTCTGTAGTTTTCAAGGAAATCAGTCAATATTACTTTTCTGGATCCTTATTTCCAGTTCTGCGAATGTCACCAAGTGCAGGTAGCCCCTTATCTTCTCTACAGTGACCCACAGACTACAACACGAAAAGGTTGTGACAGTGGCCACTGAGGCGCATAGATGAATGGTAATGACATACGTCCCTAAATAGAGAAACAATTTCACATTAGCCATTGCCCAGTTCCATGGCCAGTTAAATAGTCAAGAAGCAAGAAACTAGAAAGTAAACAAGACGATGGCCTAATAAAACAAAGCTAAGTTATTTGGTTTTTTTAGTGGCTGTGTCCAGCAGGGTTTAGCAAGGCGCAAGGCTGTGGCCACATTTCCAGCTGCTCAAATGTACACTCACCGACCACTTTATTAGGTACACCATGCTAGTAACGGGTTGGACCCCCTTTTGCCTTCAGAACTGCCTCAATTCTTCGTGGCATAGATTCAACAAGGTCCTTAGTAAATGTGTCCCTATATGTTTGCATTGCATTTTGAAATGCATTGCAAACACATCGGGGCAGATATATCAAGCAGTCTGAAAGTCAGAATATTTCCAGTTGCCCATGGCAACCAATCACAACTCAGCTTTCATTTCACCAGTGCTCATGAATATTTTAAAGGGGAGCTGTGATTGGTTGCCATGGGCAACTGGAAATATTCTGACTTTCAGACTGCTTGATAAATCTGCCCCATCATTTTTAATAATGGATAAAACGCAGATATGTTTTTCCCATTGTGTTTAAAATGCTTCTTAACTCGCATTTTGTACTAATCCCAAGCTTATCGCCGGAGCAAGATTGGGTATAACGGAAACCCTAGGAAGAAGGCAGAAGCGGTATATTAACACTTCTACCTTCTCCCTTCCTCACTGCATAGCACAGAAGCAGCGCTGTGCAGTGAGTCCAGCTCTGATCAAACATCTGTTCCCGCAGGGGGGGTCTTTTCCACCTGTAAATGGGGCACTTATAGATGCTCCAATTACAGGTGAAAACTAAAAAGAAAAGAAAAAGACAGCTGTAGTGCGCTTTCCCATGTATTGCTTTATCTGGAGTTTGCAATAAAATTTGGAGGCATCTTTTAATTGTATGCGCTGGATCGTTTTTTTCCCTTGGGATCCTTTCAGAAACCCATCACACCTGCAGTGCAAATATGCTTTCTCTAGGCATTAGCATTACAATATAATTGTGTGTTATAACTTCCCTGGCTTCCTGACAAAATCCTCTTTTGAGTCCCAGGGGTTGGGCTTTGGTTTGCATGCATTTCAAAAAACAAAACATGACTTGACTTTACTACTCACTCCTCAGCTCTCAGCCTCCCCCCTTTGTGCTCCTTTACAGGAACAGAGCTGACAGCCTGGGGAGCTGACATCAGTGGGGGAGGGAGGAGATATACAGGAGCACAAAGGGGGGAGGTGACAGATTCCCTTTCAAACATACGCCTGCTCCAAGGTGGAGTGAGCTTATATTTTGTTTGCGAAAATTATAAAACGCTTTTGAGATTTGAGTATGAAAAAAATAGCAAAAATACAACCATGCGATTATTTTGCGCAAACAAAAAAACATAGACCAGACTTACAATGATAACTGTTGACCCGTGTGTCTGTGCCTCATACCATCTGCAATATAGGAGGTACTAAGGGCTAAAGACCATAAGTGAGGGAAACAGCCATCAAAGTTCATAATTCACTGAGGAGGTTAAAGGTGATGAATGGGAAGATATCAAAGACTCTGACCCACATGTATCAAAACAAGTGCAGTCCGTACTATGTGCAGTTTGCCTGTGGAGTGTACAGAGTGTGGCAGATTAATCAAAACTGGTGCCTGGTCTTCATCTGGCGACCCCTGCACTGCTCGGGAAGTCTGGACCATCTTATTCTTGACACACTTTGTTCATGTTGCAGAATTGAGCTGCACACAGAATTGTGGTGCACATCAGTAATAAAAGTGGCGCAAACTCTGATTAAGCAGTAACATGTCCCTTTAGGAGCACATTTTTTCTGTCTTGTCGGACACAGAGCAGCCGTGACACAAAGCAGTTGCAGACACTTTATAAATACATTTGCAAGCAGTTTAATAAAAAATGAAACTATATCTGAGTGTTTCCTATGTTGTGTAGTGTATCCATAGTACAGGCAGTCCCCGGGTTACATACGAGATAGGGTCTGCAGGTTTGTTCTTAAGTTGAATTTGTATGTAAGTCGGAACTGTATATTGTATAATTGTAACCCCAGCCAGAATTTTTTTGGTCTCTGTGACAATTGGATTTTAAAAATGTTGGGTTGTCATAAGGACCAGGATTAACAATAAAGACTCATTACAGACGCCTTTAATAACTGTTATAGCTGATCATTGTAGCCTAGGGCTAAAGTACAATAAATTACCAATATCCAGAGGTCCGTTTGTAACTAGGAGTCGTCTGTAAGTCGAGTGTGCTTAAGTAGGGGACCGCCTGTATGTATGTTATGGGTGTAATTGTAGCCTTTACATAGTGTATGTGTAGATATGTATACAGGGCCGACGCAACGACTGGGCATACCTGGGCAAGTGCCGAGGCCCAGAGCTGCTGGGGGGCCACATAAGACTGTACATAAGGTATCCAGTGGGGTGAGGGGGCTGTATGTAATAAATCCATTTGGGTGAGGGGTGCTTATATAAATTGACCAATAGCTTATATAAAGTAGGGAACATTGTAGGGAACAGGAAACTGTTTTTGATTCTGAATTTTTAATGTTACGTGACTTCACTGTAAAGGGGCCCACTAAGGCTCTTTCGACCCAGGGGCCTACTGAAACACATGATGTGTGTGTAATGCATATATAGCGTACCTCTGTATATGTCTGTGTAAATATATGTATGTGTAATCTATATACTGTATGCTATACATGTTACAGATTCATATACACTCACCGGCCACTTTATTAGGTACACCTGTCCAACTGCTCGTTGAGGAGGCTGGAGGACAGGGGGATACAGGAGGAGGCTGGAGGACAGGAGGCTACAGGAGGAGGACAGGGGGCTGGAGGCTACAGGAGGAGACTGGAGGACAGTCTATATGTTTTACATGTTACAGAGTTGCATTAGGGGATATTATATTGGTCCACGGGAAGGGGGGCAAATTAAGGGGCGTTGTAGCATTTGGGGACCATCAAGTTCGATATTATACTATGCTTGAGGGTTGGACAATGGGCGTGGCTTAGAAAAAGGGGGAGGAGCTTTGTGTCCCTCTTTCTCTTCTCCAAAAGTTGGGAGGTATGTTAAAGGTGATGAATGGGAAGATATCAAAGACTCTGACCCACATGTATCAAAACAAGTGCAGTCCGTACTATGTGCAGTTTGCCTGTGGAGTGTGCAGAGTGTGGCAGATTAATCAAAACTGGTGCCTGGTCTTCATCTGGCGACCCCTGCACTGCTCAGGAAGTCTGGACCGTCTTATTCTTGACACACTTTGTTCATGTTGCAGAATTGAGCTGCACACAGAATTGTGGTGCACATCAGTAATAAAAGTGGTGCAAACTCTGATTAAGCAGTAACATGTCCCTTTAGGAGCAGATTTTTTCTGTCTTGTCGGACACAGAGCAGCCGTGACACAAAGCAGTTGCAGACACTTTATAAATACTTTTGCAAGCAGTTTAATAAAAAATGAAACTATATTTGAGTGTTTCCTATGTTGTGTAGTGTATCCATAGTATGTATGTTGTGGGTGTAATTGTAGCCTTTACATAGTGTATGTGTAGATATGTATACAGGGCCAACGCAAGCACTGGGCATACCTGGGCAAGTGCCGAGGCCCAGAGCTGCTGGGGGGCCACATAAGACTGTACATAAGGTATCCAGTGGGGTGAGGGGGCTGTATGTAATAAATACATTTGGGTGAGGGGTGCTTATATAAATTAACCAATAGCTTATATAAGGTAGGGAATATTGTAGGGAACAGGAAACTGTTTTTGATTCTGAATTTTTAATGTTACATGAGTTCACTGTAAAGGGGCCCACTGAGGCTCTTTTGCCCAGGGGCCTACTGAAACCAGGAGCCGACCTTGTATATATACATGATGTGTGTGCAATGCATATATAGCGTACCTCTGTATATGTCTGTGTAAATATATGTATGTGTAAACTATATACTGTATGCTATACGTGTTGCAGATTCATATACACTCACCGGCCACTTTATTAGGTACACCTGTCCAACTGCTCGTTAACACTTAATTTCTAATCAGCCAATTACAGGGCGGCAACTCAGTGCATTTAGGCATGTAGACATGGTCAAGACATTCTCCTGCAGTTCAAACCGAGCATCAGTATGGGGAAGAAAGGTGATTTGAGTTCCTTTGAACGTGGCATGGTTGTTGGTGCCAGAAGGGCTGGTCTGAGTATTTCAGAAACTGATGATCTACTGGGATTTTCACGCACAACCATCTCTAGGGTTTATAGAGAATGGTCCAAAAAAGAAAAAACATCCAGTGAGCGGCAGTTCTGTGGGCGGAAATGCCTTGTTGATGCCAGAGGTCAGAGGAGAATGGGCAGACTGGTTCGAGCTGATAGAAAGGCAACCCGTTACAACCAAGGTAGGCAGAAGAGCATCTCTGAATGCACAGTACGTCTAACTTTGAAGCAGATGAGCTACAGCAGCAGAAGACCACACCGGGTGCCACTCCTTTCAGCTAAGAACAGGAAACTGAGGCTACAATTTGCACAAGCTCATCGAAATTGGACAGTAGAAGATTGGAAAAACGTTGCCTGGTCTGATGAGTCTCGATTTCTGCTGCGACATTCGGATGGTAGGGTCAGAATTTGGCGTCAACAACATGAAAGCATGGATCCATCCTGCCTTGTATCAACGGTTCAGGCTGGTGGTGGTGGTGTCATGGTGTGGGGAATATTTTCTTGGCACTCTTTGGGCCCCTTGGTACAACGCCACAGCCTACCTGAGTATTGTTGCTGACCATGTCCATCCCTTTATGAGCACAATGTACCCTGTAACATCTGATGGCTACTTTCAGCAGGATAATGCGCCATGTCATAAAGCTGGAATCATCTCAGACTGGTTTCTTGAACATGACAATGAGGTCACTGGACTCAAATGGCCTCCACAGTCACCAGATCTCAATCCAATAGAGCATCTTTGGGATGTGGTGGAACGGGAGATTCGCATCATGGATGTGCAGCCGACAAATCTGCGGCAACTGTGTGATGCCATCATGTCAATATGGACCAAAATCTCTGAGGAATGCTTCCAGCACCTTGTTGAATCTATGCCACGAAGAATTGAGGCAGTTCTGAAGGCAAAAGGGGGTCCAACCCGTTACTAGCATGGTGTACCTAATAAAGTGGCCGGTGAGTGTATAAGTCAGTATTTTCTTGGCACTCTTTGGGCCCCATGGTACCAGTTGAGCATTGTTGCAACGCCACAGCCTACCTGAGTATTGTTGCTGACCATGTCCATCCCTTTATGACCACAATGTACCCAACATCTGATGGCTACTTTCAGCAGGATAATGCGCCATGTCATAAAGCTGGAATCATCTCAGACTGGTTTCTTGAACATGACAATGAGTTCACTGTACTCAAATGGCCTCCACAGTCACCAGATCTCAATCCAATAGAGCATCTTTGGGATGTGGTGGAACGGGAGATTCGCATAATGGATGTGCAGCCGACAAATCTGCGGCAACTGTGTGATTTCATCATGTCAATATGGACCAAAATCTCTGAGGAATTCCAGCACCTTGTTGAATCTATGCCACAAAGAATTGAGGCATTTCTGAAGGGAAAAGGAGGTCCAACCCGTTACTAGCATGGTGTACCTAATGAAGTGGCCGGTGAGTGTAGATTCAAGGAATCTGGTCACCTTGTAATTGTGAGTTTTGTCATGTTGATTTATATAAGTGAAACTGGTTTTTCACCTTTTTTCTTTTTAAATCTATGGCGTCATCTGATTATCTATTTTTGACTTGACATTGAGTAGGTGTTGACTTTTGGTTAGTCTTAGTTTTCCAGTCCTAAAGATCAGTATCAGGATCAGACTTTCTGATAAAGATTCCATTAATAATAGTTACGTAGGTTTAGTAGCTTAAAATAGCTATACTTTCTTTCGCAGTTGACTCATGTTTGAACAAGGAAATATGTTATGTTTACAACATTAATTTTCTGTCATGATTTGCACCAAAAACTGTCTGCGACACATGGTTTAGGTTTAAAGAGGACCTGTCACCTGTGAAAATGGCACTAGGAGCTGCTTACTTTACAATTTCTGTTATGGGGTTCACCGCCGGGAATAAATGTTTTTAGAGCTGTTCACAGATTGGGCATTTTGGGATGTGGCAATACCTAAATGTTTGTAATATTTACTGTTTATTTTTTTGTTTTTTATTTTTTAGACCCTTTAGAGTACTTTAACCCTAGGCAGTCTGATTGTTCCTACCAAATATGGCAAAATTACAATAGCGGTGGGTGCTAGCTAAAATATGCAGCAAACCCGACCTCTGTTTGACGAGGGTTCACCCCATAAGCCCTCCTTATACAGCGTAAACATCTCCGCACTGTACTAATATGGTGTGGAGCTTTAAGAGATTAAAGGGAACCTGTTACCACATTTTTCACTACTACAGTTAGTGACAAGTTCCCTTATTAACTAACTGACACCCTTCGCTTAGTTAAAGCTTGTTTTCCTTACATCCCCATAAAAATCAACTTTGTTGTCTTACCTTGCATGTAGCCAGATCTAGAGCGAGTCAAAGGGGGCATGTTCTCCTCGTCTGAATCCGGCATTTCCTCCCAGTATCCTATGTCTCTTCTCAGCATTCAGCACTTATTGTTATATGACCAGGGTCCATGGAGGATGGGGATGAAAGTGGGATCGACTCGCAATAAATCTGATTAGTTCTTACATGTTTTAATTTTAAGGCTTTCGCTGTGTGGTCATTTCTGTCATTGAGATTCCATATTTACATTCAGTAGGTTCATTCTGTTTAAATAAATTTGATAGATTCTAGATTTTCAGTAAAAAAATGAATCAGGCTCATTTACATCATTTTAAAAGACTTTTTTTTTTTTATAAACAAGGGCATAAGAAGCTAGAAGAAGAGCAGATCTGCCAGAGGGGGGCGTACCACAGTATGTCAGTGTGCTGGGTTTACAATCTTTGATCCATGTAGTAGATGTTCTTTGAAGTACCTACCAACTAAATCAAGGATTGTAAACCTAGCACACTTACAATAAAAATGCAAATGAACCTAAGGGGCTCCTGCTCAATTAACAGCTTTGAAACAAAGCTATTTGAAGCTAAAAGAAGAGAGGGTCCTACCAGAGGGGGCACCAGCATGTAAGTGTGCTTGGTTTAAAATTCTTGATCCTGCTGATAGATTTCCTTTAACCATACACATTGTTAAAACCTATTTTTTTTTTCTGTAGCACAAAAAACCCAAGCCATTATATTATATTGATGGGAAAGATGCAAACAGATCATGCATTAATCTTTCATACGAAAGGAAATCTACCATCAAAATCAATTATCAATGATAAACCTAGGGGCACTTACTTTTAGATCCAAACAACATGGCTGTGTTAATCTTATATTTGTAATCCATTACCTCCTTCTGTCTAAAATCAGCTTTAAAATTATGCTAATAAGCCTGAAAGGGTTACCAGAGCCCCTCTGCATTTCCCCCTTCCCACTGCCTGATGTTATCTCACTTCAGGAGAGGAAGCTTCAGCACAAGGTGGTGGGGGGAAGTGCTCCTATGGTAACAGCCTGTGAATCTCCAGCAACAAGGGGCTCATTAGCCTGGAATTTCTTCCCTGCTTCCTGTTATTATATTGTAAGCTTATCTTTGATCTAGACAGAGATAACCTTTGTAACGTCATGCTTAATATGACTTGCGGATGTAGTGTTGGCTAACATGACATGACAGGGCGCTTCCCTGTACCTGCTAACACTACAGATTTACGTTATCATGTCTGAGTTAAGACATTCCTGTTACCCAGTGCTACATCTGAATACCTAGAAAAGAAATAACCTGCACACAATGAACACTGCTGAGTCATGGGAAGTGTGTGGGTAGCTTTTTAGTTATTGTGAATAGACCCATTATAGCAACAATGGTGTATATTTGGAACGATGATTGGGGATTTCTGTGAGTGGCAAATGATCGGTGGACAGGAAAAACAGGATTGATGATGCCCGCTTGGCACATTTATTCCTTTTTGTGGTTGACAGTACTTAGTCACACCTGTATTGACTTGCAACACTTTATAGTGGCTATAACAAAAGAAAACATATTTCTTTAATTGGATGTTATTAAAAAAATATACCTGTGTGAAAATAATTTCCCATAATAATAATAATTGTAGCCATGTCTAGAACAAGATTGTTGTCCTTGGATACAACTGCCACTGGTGGAGTGATTGTACACAGAAACAAATAGTTTTTGCATATGAATTGGGCAGGAGATACTTCATGTCCCACAGCCAGATGTGGTAATAAATGCTGAATCCACGTGGTCGGGCACCCAAATAGCATAGATGTTATTAGAAAAAATATACCTGTGTGAAGATAATTTCCCATAAAAATAATTGTAGCCATGTCTAGAAACAAGATTGATGTCCTTGGATGCAACCACAGCTGCTGGAGTGATTGCACAAAGAAATGAATAATTTTTGCAGTGAATTGGCCTGGAGTTACTTTATGTCCCACAGCCGTCCTGTCTCCTGTGGTAATAAACGCTGAATCCACGTGGTTGGGCAACCCAATAGCGTATGTTTCACCACCACTGCCAGAGCACAGAGGTGGTCATATCGAAGGTCAACAATCTAGTTTGTAAGGGACAACATATGCTCACAACACAAAAAGGCGAGCAAGAATATAATTATCTCTTTAGAAGAAACATCTGCCAAATCTACTACACTATACATGCGCTTTTTTGTTTAATTTTTTCTGTCCTAAGGGACAACATAGCTATTCTTATTTTTTTTATGAGAAATAATCTTCCCACCTGTATATTGATGAATTAAAATAAATGTGAATTCCCAGATGGGAATGCCCCTTTAAGGACACATAATAAATACTCTATAATGCTATTTAAGGTTTTTCTACCTAGACTATTTATGACTAATGATGAGTGGGTTTGTCAAACTTTGGGCTTGCTCAACCAACCTCATGAAAAAATTCATTTGGGACAAGGACTTTTGACCCAGAACAGACAACGACCTTGAACCGCCAATGGGGATCCAAATTTTTACACCCAAAAATGGCTATTAACTGGAGGTTAAAATGAGTCAGAGGGTTGGAAATCATTTTTTATAACAAGACAGTTGCCCTGAAAAAAATGGGAAACTGTAAATATCCTCTTGTTGATGATGACACTACCAGTACTGCTGACCACATGATCAGTGCTTCCGAGGCATAGAGGGCAAGCTCTGGCCACATGTTACTTTAGTAGCATGAGACATGTTGACAGATAATATTCCACCATGTGAGTCACAGTCTGCCTTCTGGTATTATATGTCTTATCCAATGGTGGTGGAGGTTGAGGAGAATTGTACATTGTGTTCCACATTGTGGCGATGCTAAGCGCCTGCTGTATTGGTGATGTCCTCCTCTGGATGCTGCCACTAAGCTCTTAATGTCGGATATAAACTCCAGTAGTATTGCCATATCCAAAATGTACATATACCTCTTCATTTTTGCCTCATGCTCTACTGGTGGTATAATGAATGCTACACTATCCTTGTAGTGTGGATCCAGTAGGGTGACCATTCAGTATTCAGCATTCACAGCAACTTAGGTGGCATTGTACAGGCACTGCAGCATATATTGGCTCATGTGAGCAAGACTGCCCAGAGGAAACAACAAGCTGTCCTTGGTTGGAGGTGTCTTCTCCTCCTCTGGAGGAAAACTCCTTCTTCTTGTCTTCTTAAAAAACTGTCCGATGGCTGAACAATGCAGTACCCAACCACTGGTCCAGAAACCCACTCTGCAAGCCATGTATGGACTGGTCCGACATACGTTCCTTCTCTTCTTTCTGCTGTGCCACAATTACATGTTCTATCATGACCTGAAGAGCTGTTTCAAGCCGGCAGAAGTTGGGGATGGTAGTACTAATGATGGCATTATCAGTAGTGACCATATTGGTGGCACAGTGGAAGCAGGTCAGCATGACATAAATGTCAATCTTGGAGTCCCAGTTGTTGGTAGTGAAGTGCTGTTGGTCACTATATCGACTCACCTGGGCATCCAGGAGCTGGAATTGAACAATTGCCTGCTGCTGCTCACACACCCTTTCTTACATATCCAAAGTTGAATTCCACAAAATTGGTGCACATAAGAAGTGGTGAGTGGGAAGGCCAAAATTCCTCAGCAGTGCAGGTTAGCAAACAGCAACTAGGTGTGAACGCTGCAAAAGTCCTAAGGATCCGTTCCGGGTCCGAAACGCCCTTTGTTTTAAATGTTTATATGAAATTAATAAATCTTGTATACAACGTACCGCGCCGGGTCCTCCTCCTGAACCCACGGGAGAATTTTATCATTTTTTCCTGACACCCTTCCGGGGGGAAAAAACGTATCTTCTTGGATCTCTTCCATTTTTACACACCACCTTGCCTGGCTTAAGGTTCAGTGGCAGCCACCGTTCACTTGGATCCCAGCCCACAGCTTGGCAGTGTGGGGTCTTGCTCAATTAACCAGATTGCTGTGTTTTCCCCAAATATGGGCCCCTCATGTTCGGTACACAACACTATTTAGGACATATCCACAGGTGTTAGATGTGGTTCTCAAATTTAAGACACACATTTATCCCTGCTGACTGCCTTTTCTGCACCTGGGCTCCCACACCCCATTCAATACTATAGGGGTGATAAAACTAGCTGACACTATATGATTCTGTGAATATGTCATAATTAATTAATTAATGCTAAACGGCCTAAATTGTGAAATTGAGCTATTTGCCCTTTAATTTGCACTTCCAATTATTTTAAACTTACTACCTTAGATATTTTAACCATCTACAATTCTTATGAAATAAAGATATACAATTTTGAATATATATTTATATTTTTTTTCTAGCTGTTATGTAATCTATATATTAATAAAGATTAAACGTTTTTATGAAAATCATAAAATCCCTCCCCTTGATAAAGCGCGACAGCGAAACACGTGTCGGGGTCATTCACATGTGGTCCTATCTCTCTGGTATGGTTTTTTATTCCAGTCATATTATCTGTGTTCCAAAATTTTACAGAAGTGTCTGAGGTTAAAGTGTTCTAGTTGCCCATGGAAACCAATAAGAGCTCTGCATTCATTTTATAAACAGCTGTGGGAAAATGAAAGCTGAGCTCTGATTGGTTGCCACGGGTAGCTAGAACAGTTTTTCTTTCAGACACTTCTGATAAATTTCCCCCATAGTCTTTAAAGGGGTATTCCAGGAATAAGCATAATTCATTTACAAATGGGCACTCAAAATATAAGCTGATGTGTAATTAGTTGTTATTTAAAATTTTGCTCCCCTTAGCAGAAAATGCTGATGGCATAGACTGTAATGAAGAATTAAAATGCTACTGGCCCTTTAATCAGTCCGTTAATTTCCTCCGCGCGGTCCGTCGCAGAAAAGAAGATGGCCGCTGGTCACATGTCCACATCACATGTCCTGTACCTGCCTGGGCAGGTCATGTGATCACCACTATGTTTGGCTGTAGTCGGTTGGTTGCACTGCATCCAGTATGGGCGGTGTTGTAGTGATGGCAGTTACACATCATTACTATGGTAACAGAGCAAGAAAACCTGTTATATCATCACCGGGAGCGGAGCATAAGAGGGAGGAGGAGTTACTGAGAACTAAAGGATCATGGAACTTGTATTTTCCAGTGGCGGCCATCTTAGTGATAACTCCACCTACTTTATAGAGGCCATAAAATGTTGTGAATCATAAAATCAAACTATTTAAGCTCCGTTTTGTGACTAATGACATTGAGTATTGTTGTATTTATTTATGTATATCATCATGGGTTTTTGTGTCAGACATTCATATTCCCGGAATACCCCTTTAATCATTCTTTCAAGAAATAACAGTACTTTGTTACTCCAGTTGTCTGGTCTGATCCTGCTTAGTAAATGACCCCCAATGGCTTCTGTATATGGTGGTTAATAATTGGATTTCGGAAAGTGCAGAGTGAAAATTTTATCTCAAAACCTGGTCTAAGACGTTGCCTGAGTCACAGGCAACAACTGTGCAAAATTTGGTGATTGTAAACATGACGGTGCAGATTCCTTAACCCCTAGGCGCACCACGACGTTATACTACATCCCCGGGGCTACATGCTAAGAGCACCGGGACGTAGTATCCTGCTTCTGGCACCGGCTCACGAACGGAGCCGGCACCAGAAGCAGCGGCTGTCAGCTGTCTATCACAGCTGACAGCCTGCGCTAACATCCGACTCTGATCGCGGTGTTAACCCCTTACACGCCGCGGTCAAGCATAAAAATCTTCATAATAAAACAGAATCATTATTAGAACCTCAAAGTGAACCCTGTAAAAAAAAAAAACCAAAAAAGCTCCAAAAAAAGATAATTTTCAATTAATACACTATTAAAAAAATGCTCTAAAAAGAGATTTAAAAAATGCTATGCACTCTAAAATAAGACCACTAAAAAGAACAATCCTTCTCGCAAAAAATAAGATTTGTGAGGCGAAAAAAAAAAGTTATGCATATGAAAGACGGAAAGACGGTAAAATTAACAACATTTTTGCCAAATTACTTTTTATTCAGTAAAAATGGGAAAAAATAAAAAATCTATATAAATGAGGTCTTTTCGTAATTGTGGCGACCCATAGAATAAAAATAATATACTATTTTTATGGTATGGTTAACGACCAAAAGAAAAACATTTTCCTAAAAATTTATGATTTTCATTTTCTCCACCAACAAAGAGTTAATAAAATCTCACCAATTAGCTATAGATGCCCCAAAATTACGTACCAGAAAAGTGCATCTCATGTGGCAAAAGAAATAAGCTCCAATAGGTCCTCAATAAAAAAAGAAAGAAAATTATAGCCTGTACAATGTGACATAGCAAATCTGATCTGGATGGCGCCTCCTTCCCTTCTATGCTCGGCCTTGCGCCCATACAGCAGGTTACCACCTCATATAGAGCATCGGTGTACTCGGGAGGAATTGGGTATCAAACTTTGTGGAGCCTTTTTTTTTTTCATTTTAATCAATGTAATGTTAATTTCCACCCAAAATGAGTGTATTGTGAAAAAATATTACAATTTGCAGACTCATTTGTTTTAACCCACTAAAAACACCTAAAGGGTTAACAAATTCTTAAAGTGGTTTTTCATACGTTGAGGTGTGGAGTTTCCACAATGGGGAATTTACGAGTCTCACATTATTTAGGCCTCTCAGTGTCACTTTGATGTGTGAAGTTGAGACAGGTCCATAATACGGGATTTGCTGATTTTACAAAAATGTTGAAAAATGATACTAAATTCTGGACCTCATAACATTCTGTTAAAATATGTGGAATCTTAAAAAACATCCAAATAAAGCAGACATTTGGGAAATGTTAGTTATGAAATTT
Source organism: Engystomops pustulosus (assembly GCA_019512145.1). Classification (NCBI taxonomy): domain Eukaryota; kingdom Metazoa; phylum Chordata; class Amphibia; order Anura; family Leptodactylidae; genus Engystomops; species Engystomops pustulosus. The sequence goes on from CM033649.1 coordinate 36,811,846, forward strand.
ATTTGGAGCTATGACCATCTGCATCAAAAATAGAGAATTTAGAACTTGAAAATAAATAATTTTTCCAAATTTTTGCCAAATTTTGTTGTTTTTTTCAGAACTAAACTTAAAAGATCTCATCCAAATTTTTAAAACTAATTGAAGTACAACGGGTAACGAGAAAACAATCTCAAAATCCCCTGGATATCTCATAGCGTTCCCACGCTATAACCACTTATAGTGACACAGGCCAGATTTGAAAAATGGGGCCTCGTCCTCAAGGCCAAAAGAGGCTGAGTCCCCTAGGGGACATACATACATACACACATAAAAACACATACATCCAGCTTTATATATTAGATATACTCAATGTCTATCCATATTTAATACAGTTGAAGTGTTCTTAGAATTTCCAAGTCCTGTAGCCTTCTTAGGCCCTTTACAAAGCTTTCTCACCCATCCTGCTCTAGCACGGCTCTCCAGAAGACAATACTGATACAATACTGAGACAATACTGTTACTGACACACAATGTTGAGACAACTGGCAGAACAAGTTAAATAAGGCCACACATTAATCAATGTCTACACATGGGCACATAATTAGAATATTGAACATGTGAACATGGAATGTAAATGACTACTTCAACCGAGCCTTCAGGTCCAATCTCATTGCATGTCATTACAGTGATACTAAACATGTCAACCTTATGGTTAACAATGTTTGCACAGAAAATGGACTTTTAGTAAAAGAATGGAGTAATTCAGATTTGTTGTGTATATTTATCAGATTACGAGTTTGATTATTTTGTATAGAAAATGAGGGTTAAAATTCCAAAAATAAAATGTATACCCCCCAGTCACAATATGGCTAAGCAATGGTGAACAGAAATCATTTTCTATACAGTAATGACTACAGTCATCTCAGAACAGATTGATACTGGGAAACCTGCACAACGACATAATAAATGCATTCCTGTGTTAGGTGGGGGAGGTGGCTATTGGAGGGCTTCTACTACATAACATGGCTACTTTAAATCCTGAAATATCCGACATATGTTACATATAGACCCAATAACCTCTTTAAGTCTGATTTTCTAGAAATATTTCTCATAGCAGGGCTCTATACGTCACCATTGTGTCAGATATATGTTCAGGATTAAAGTAACCATGTTATGTAGTAGCCCTCTACTAGGCCACCTCCTCTCCCAACACAGGAATGCATATTATGTCGTTGTGCAGGTTTCACCAGTATCAATCTGTTGAGATGACTGTAGTCATTACTGTATAGAAAATGATTTCGTGTTCCCCATTGCTTAGCATATTGTGACTCGGTGGGGTGGGGGTATGTATACATTTTATTTTTGGAATTTAACCCTCATTTCTATCAAATAATCAAACTCGTAATCTGATAAAATATACACAACAAAATGATGAATTACTCCATTCTTTTACTAAAAGTGCATTTTCTGTGCAAACATTGTTAACATAAGGTTGACATGTTTAGTATCAATGTATGACATGCAATGAGATTGGACTGAAGGCTCGGGGAAGGCTATCAGTGTAACATTACATTCATGTTCACATGTTCAATATTCTAATATGTGCCCATGGTAACATGATTATGTGTGGCCTTATTTAACTTGTTCTGCCGTAGTGTCTCAACATTGTGTGTCAGTAACAGTATTGTCTCAGTATTGTATCAGTATTGTCTTCTGGAGAGCCGTGCTAGAGGCAGGATGGGTAGAAGAAAGCTTTGTAAGGGCCTAAGAGGCTACAGGACTTGGAAATTCTAAGAACACTTCCACTGTATTAAATATGGATAGACATTGAGTATATCAATATAAAGCTGGATGTATGTGTTTATGTGTGTAGTTGTATGTCCCCTAGGGACTCAGCCTCTTTGGCCTGAGGACGAGGCCCCATTTTTCAAATCTGACCTGTGTCACTATAAGTGGTTATAGCTTGGAACGCTATGAGATATCCAGGGGATTTTGAGATTGTTTTCTCGTGACACATTGTACTTCAAATTAGTTTAAAAAATTTGGATGAGATCTTTTAAGTTGTTTGAAAATGAACAAAGCAAAAAGAACAAAATTTAGGGCAAAATTCTGGTAGAATAATTTGGCGGAGTTCTATATTTCTAACGTTTCTCAGGCATAGCTCACAAAGTATTTATGAAGTATGTCATATGCGCTCCCAATATAAATTTCCTCACAAATGTGGGTGCCATATGCTCGTGTAGGTTGGACCTGTATTTTTTTTTAAGATTCCACAATTGTTTACCTAGTCGAAGTATATGAAGGCTTGCAGAAAGTTTAGTGGTATCATTTTTCATATCATTATGTCTGGTAAACTCAGTCAAATCGACGGTATTATAGATGGAGGTCTCTGATCTCTCAACTTCACTCTAGTAATGGACCTGGAAGAGAGAGCCTAGAGAAGAATAGATAAGGAGACTGCGATGAATTATCCGAGTATGTGATGGAACACTACACACCGTCAGTACTATGAAAAACCACTTTAAGCAGAGTTTGTTAACCCTTAGGTGTTTTATGGGTTAAAAACAAAATGCGAGTGCTGCAATTGTAATATTTTCACAATACACTCATTGTGTGGCAAAATTAAACATTTACAAGGTGATTAAAGGAAAAAAAGCTCCAACAAAGTTTGATTAACCAATCTCATCCGAGTACACGGATACTCTATACCTGGGTGGTATCTGCGTATGGGCGCACGGCCAGGCATAGAGGGGAAGGAGGCGATCAGATCAGATTTGCTATGTCACATTGTACAGGCTATAATTTTTTTCTTTTTTTAAGTGTGGACTATAGGGGCGTATTTCTTTGCCACACAGAGATGCACTTTTCTGGTAGGTAATTTGGGGCATCTATTGCTAATTGGTGAGATTTATTAACTCTTTGTTGGTTAGGAGGAGAATGAAAATCATAAAATTTATGAGAAAATGTGGTTTTTTTTGGTCGTTAGAAATACCTAAATAGTAATATTTTTTTCTTTGGGTCCGCCCGACATTACGAATATACTTCATTTTAAATTGTTCAGTGTGGTATTTTTGTTCCAAATTTTTTAGAATATGAAACATAATTACTGAGAAACATGTCTTTGTTAATTTTAGCATCAACCGAGCTTATATGCAATTACCTTTTTGTTTCATCGCCTCAAAAATCTGGATTAAGGGCTTATTTTGCTCGGATGGACCGGGATTGTTCTTTAGTGGTTTTTGTTTTCTACTTTTAGAGTGATGATGTTGTTTTAGAATTGCGCACGTCTTGGTTTATTAGCGCATTTGTTTTAGATAGTTGGTTATTATATTGAAGAATATCTTTTTTATGGGAGAGTGTTTTTTTTTTTTCGTGTTACTGTGGTGTTCACGACTTTGATCGCAGGTTCGAAGATTATTTCGTGTGCTTATGTTATGTGTGAATGGAAATTAGTGAATTTTTTATTTGACCCAATTTTTGACCTGCGGTCGCTTGACAACGTGTAAGCGGGGTAATGTAACATCCTTGGCGATGCTGAGATTAGAAGTCGGGGGATATAGCGCAGGCTGTAGCTGGTTGTTAGACAGGCAGGACATCAGCGTGGAGCTGATTGTGGTGCCGGCTCCGTCCGTGCTGAGCCGGTGCCCGAAGGCAGGAAGCTACGTTCCCGGTGTGCTCTAGCATGTAGCCCCTGGGATGTAGTTATAACTGCGGGGTGCGCCTGAGGGGTAAGGAATCTGCTACGGCCATTGTTTACAATCACCGAAAATTTTGCACAGGTGTTTGCCTCGTGACTCACGGAGGCAACGTCTTAGGACAGGTTTGGAATAAACATTATTCACCTCGTGACAGCTTTCCAGTGTATGAATCCAATTATAACCACCATAACAAGAAGCCATTGGGACGGTCATATATACTTACCAATTCGCGTTTTCCCGCCGGTTACCAGAATATCTCCGACTACGAGGACTTGGGTGTAAAGTAAATCTGCCACACCAGTTCGTTCTGAGGTATCTGGTTTTTGTGTTGCGTTGGCAGTGTTGTGAAAGCGAGAGGCGTTTGCAAAAAGGAGAATTAGCGTGCTGTTCTTTAGGGTATGTTTCTGCTTTTAGACAGGCTTTGCTGTAAATATGTGTTATTGACTTTAGCAAACGCCTGCCATGTGTTGGTTACCGATACCAATAACCTCTTTAAGTCTGATTTTCTAGAAATATTTCTCATAGCAGATAATAGAGGGCAGTGTAGTACTATATAAGACAATGCAGATGTCAACAGCTTCAGAAATGTCATGTAAACTGATACGTAGCTCCAATGTTCACATGACTGAGGAAGTGCTCAGGGGACTCATTGTGGGTACATAGTTACAGTAATATCATCTATCAGCCATGGTCAGGCAATGGTCTATAGTTCTGGCTGTCTACGGTTAGATAAAATATGTCATAATCTAATTTATTAGGGGAATTTTGTCAATAAGTGCAGCTCGGTTTACATACACCCCTCCCAGTGAGGTGGAGGAGGATGACTAGCACAGTCTGTCTTCCCTGCCTACTCCACCTGGGGCTGATCCTCCCATAACTTCAGACTGGATTGAATGACATTTTCTAACACTCGTACCTCACAGTGTATTTACAGACCGGACAAGAAATCTGGTGAGTGTTACATTCTTTTTGTTATCTCAAGTTTTACTATGTGAAGAACGCTTATAACTTGTCATCTAGAAGCAGGGAGAATAACATGACTGCTTTATACATGGGGCAAGTGATGAGGATGAGAAATGAAACAAGTAAGACGTCTATATGACATGCTTCATTATAGTCAGAAGGTGAAAAACTAAAGCTAATTGATGCTGAGATGCCATACAATAGCTTGCGGCCAGTACATCAGCTATTACAAAAATGTAATGGGGGAGATAACGTATATCACATTATTAGATGAGGAGAAATATTTAGACTGATGCATTTGGTGATACATCCAGCTCTGCTTCAGTCAAATTTATAAATTAGAAATTATAAGTTAAAAAAAAAATGGTGCTTTTCTGTACTGGCAGTTTTTGTAAAGAAACCAGAGTAGAATTTGTATAACACGGAAAAAAATTGTGATTCTAGTAGCACTGACGCTTGGGAACAACAAAACAAATAAAAGTTGAAGTAAAAAAAAAAAAAAATCAGAGCTTATATATCAATCTTTCTTTTCCATTCTTGTTTTTGCCTTTTTTGAAACATTTTTGCTTAATTTGTCACATTTATTATTGCGATGCAAATTTTTTTTGAACGCTTTGAGCAGTTGGTGTAATTTTTTTCGTTTTAGCATTTTTTGTTGGTGGTGTTTGTGTGGCATGCTTCTTGCAGTGCAAGATATGTTGTGCAACCTTTTGAAAAGTCCCAATATTTGCTAAAAGGAACCACAGAAAACCTGAAAACGACACATGCTAAATTAGTAAATACGACTCATTTATCTTTGTCATTTATCTTTTCCTTTTTTGTGTATTATATTTACAACTTTTTTGGTGTATTTACATATGTGAGTCAAGATGTTTGACTATACTACACGCCTACCAAAGTTCGCCGATAAATCTTTAGAAACGTGAATGTATAAAAATGTGGCAATTACGGTAAAAAGTCAAAATTTTGGCACAAATAAACTACACTCCCGAGGAGGCATAAGAAAAATTTTCGATGGTATCGGAGAATTTGTAACTTTTGTGTGACTTTTTTAAAAAGTTGCAAAGAAGCAACAGGCCTGACACAAATATTCAGACTAAAGATAATTGACCGCCACTCATCCCCCTTGGTCATTGTGGCCTGTTTGACACAAATTTAACTATAGCTGTGCAACATTTTGTTAAATTTGACAGAGGAAAAGCAGAACACCCAAAAGCAAACATGTAAGAAAAATGGCTAAGCAACCCTAGTTTTGATACATCGACCCCACTGTTTTTTGTTCCTGATGGAACAAAGCAGTGCTTCTGGCCCCGCCTTTTCCACGTTATACAAATAGATCAAGATTCTCCAATATTTATGCTTCCAATGCAAGGCATCGATTCACAATATAAAAATATGTTGAATGTCAGTGGTGTAACTAGAATTCATTGGCAACGGGGCAAAATTCCTAAGGGGATATCAGGTTCTTTTGGAATCGTGAATGTTCTAGACAGTTGTTTTCTGGCATTAAAGCTCCAATTCACTCCAGTACCCTATTACCCCCCACTGGAGGGATTGTAGCATGATCGCAGCACACTTTCTAATTTATCCCTTTTAACAGTGTTTTCTTTATGGTGCTACCAACCAAGAAGATAATTTAAGTATTTCCATCAAATAAAAACACAGACAAGCTAAAGTTTGCCAGGCAAACAAGAAAGTCCTTGCATTATATTTCTGTATGATGCAAGGTCTTCCATAATGTACAAGGTGTCCAGTTGGATGGCATGGGACCTACATACATGTCTGTTTCCATGGCTTGTGGAAATGTTATTTATGTAAATGAAAGGCCCCTGTAGATGTGCTGTACAGGGACAGGCAACGCACACATAATTTGTTGTATGTATACTTTACTTTTTAAGGGCACATACTTTACTTTTTGTCCGGATTGAAGAACACACTTTAGCAGTTCTGAGCAGTCTCCTTGTGTGGAGGTGTTTGTTGCATACTGTAACTCAGTGTAGAAGTCCGTCGTGGAGTGCTTCAAATTTAGGGACATATACAAACTACCATCCCACCATAGGAATGATTAGTGTAGATTTTGTGTTCCACCTCTGCAGTGAAAGCTCACAGGGTATATAGACTTTGAACAATATTGATTTGCTATGAATCAATCTAAGAATTTCCAGTAGGACAGAAAGAAAAAATATGGATTAAAAAAGAACATACATAGTACAGGAGGGGGGGGGGGTGTTATAATAATAATAATCTTTATTTATATAGCGCCATCAACTTCCTTAGCGCTTTACAGATTCTGGGGAACATACAAATAAAATAAGACATAGCAGAGTAACAACAGTCATGTGAAACAATAGGAGAGCTTATAATCTATGAGGATGAGGGGATGACAAATGAGGTGTAAGAGCTTGTATAATGGTCCAGCCATTTTTATAAGGGGATGGAATCAAAATTATTTAATAATTAAAAATGCTGCTGCTTGAACCAGCCATCAGCCTCCAAAGTCATATACAAAGTCCATATAAAAAGTTGAAGTTGCACGCAGTTAGCGAGTGTGACAGGCCTGTCTAAATAAATAAGTTTTAAGAGAACGTTTGAAGCAATGGGTAATGGGTGTTAGTCTGATAGACCGAGGTAGGGAATTCCAGAGAACTAGTGCAGCTCTGGAGTAGTCCTGGAGATGTGAGTAGGAAGTTTGAATTAAGGAAGAGCATAATCTCAGATAACTAGTAGATTGAAGAGCACAGGTTGGACAATTATTTTTTTAACTGGCCTGCTCCCAGTTATTATCCAGCTGGAAATCCCATTATAGCTTTATACACAAACTAACATTTTAAATATTTACTTGTTCCCCACTAACAGCTTACAATCCTTTTGATTTTCTAGATACAGGCGGTCCCCTACTTAAGGACACCCGACTTACAGACAACCCATAGTTACAGACGACCCCTGTGACCTCTGGTGAAGCTTTCTGAATGCTTTACTATAGTCCCAGGCTGTAATGATCAGCTGTAAGGTGTCTGTAATGAGGCTTTATTGATAATCCTTGATCCCATTACAGCAAAAAATTTTTAAACTCCAATTGTCACTGGGGCCAAAATTTTTTTTGTCTGGATCTACAATGATAAAATATACAGTTTCGACTTACATACAAATTCAACTTAAGAACAAACCTCCGGACCCTATTTTGTACGTAACCTGGGGACTGCATGTATATGTTATAAGTGTCTGCCAACATTTTATAGAATAAAAGAGTGGAGGTGTATGCTTAGACCTCCTGATGTCTAGTGTAGAAATATGCGCAGCATGTGAACTTTTACAAATGCCCCGCACTGCCCCCCCCCCACCAGCAGCCCAACCTTCACACCCCGTTGGCATGGAGATGCTAGAAAAGGGGATACTGATCACAATTACTAATTGTGATTATTTCAGGGCTTCTAAGCTAGTTTTCTGGCAAAGAAGCCCTGATAAATGTCCCCCAATGGATATATGTGATATTTTTGTGAAAAAGAAAGGAAGTGTGAATAAGGCCTAATATTCCAACTTTAAAGGGGTACACCCTATACCGCTGAGGTGGCAGCACAGATATCTCATACTTCCTGATGTCTACTTCCCCCATGTGGTCAGCATCTACTTGGCTGCATGAAGTTAGATGTGTGTTCTCTGACACCCCTGGGATATGAAGACTCGCTGACAGTGAGTATATATATATATGTGTATGTATATTCTGTGTGTATGTGATGTATGGTGTGTATATACATGTGTATATACTGTTTGTACGCATGAATATGCTATGTGTATGTTTATGCAGTATGTACTACTGTATTTATATGTAAATATGGTGTGTATACACTATCTGTAAGTTTATGATGTAGATATACTGTATGAGTGTATACGTAATGTATATATGGTTTGTGTATACACTTTATGAGTGTGTACATAATATATTAGTGTACAAATGTATATATGAGTGCATAAAGGTATGTCATGAGTGTATGAGTGTAAAAGTCTATTAATGTGTGAGAATAAGTGTAGAATTTTGTGTATATAAGTATAATCTATAAATGTGTGTGGTTGTATTGTGTTAGTGTACAGATATACTAATTTTTATTTTAATAGAAAGAGGGCTTATCTAGTTGCACCCCTCTGCAGAATGATACTATAGCTATTGATTTTGTGCACCATTGATAATTTACTCTACATGAATATAATTATTATTTGGGAATATTTATCAAGGTTTGTACGCAATTTTTTTCCCCTTACAACACCTCCATGACAAGTGGGCCATGCAGAGTGGGCTCCTGCAATGGCCTCTGTACTAGCCATGTCCTGAGCAGGTCTCTTCAGGTGCAGGTTATAGAGTTATTCTATGCAAGCCCCTACATCGAGTGGGAGGCCGGAGCCTCCTGATATATGGGGAAGGGCGGGGTTTAATCATATGATTGTATTCTATTTGTTTTCAATTCTTCTAAAAAAGTATACGATATTAAATCAGTTGATTTTGTAGATGACTGTGTATATATACATGTATACTTAGTACTCAGCAAGTTGTTTTCTTGTAGTATCTTATTGCTATTCTTTGTCCCTACAGGTAAAAATGGGTCGGTTTATGACTCTTCTCATTTGCCTTGGATGCCTGGGTATTGCTTTAGGATACCCAGATGGAAAAATAAGCGTTGCCTGTGACAGCATGCTGCCATCTCACGGGGGAAATGTTGCTCAAACATCTGTCGCCCCGTACATTATAACTGTGTCTAATACATCTTTTATTCCCGGGGACAAAATTACAGGTAAAAAATGAACATATTAGATATTGGTATGTGGAGTGGCAGTCTATCATGTGTCCCATGTGACTCATTATAAAAATGATTAATTTATCTACTTGGAAAGCTTCAGATTAGGATTTAGGACCATGTTAGTGTGAAATCCAATGATGAGCCATATGACACCTGTGTACCATCCATATTTTTCACCTTCCAATAGACTCCCTGAGACGCGAACAGATGCAGTAATAGGACCTTCTGTGAGTTTTCTATAGCCTCTATATGGATCTGTGAAAAATATGTTCAAGTGCATGGGTCTTGTGAAATGAATGTGTCAGTGTGTCATCTGTTAAAAAAGAAGCTAGTACAGACAAAGACGTCATTTACTGACTAATTAGAGAGATGCCTCGCTTGTAAGCTAATGGGGTTTATTTACTAAGGGTCGCGGATCGCACTTTTGTCGGACTGTTCGTGGTTTTCAGGATTTGTGCAGCTTTGACAGGTATTTAACAGGGGTTTGCGCTGGGATTCTTTCGCAGGCAATCTGATTTGGCGCAGCTGTGATGGCTTTCATGCAACAGAAATCGGGGGGGAGGGGGGCGCCGTCGGACGATCCAACTGATTCGGACTGAGCGCGGGATCTAAGATCCAAATTGTGGCGCAAAACAATGTACTTACATGCACCAGGAATAAGAAGGTGAACTCCGGTGGACCTGAGCGGGGAAGCAACACATACAGGATATCGGGCGCACGATCTTAGTGAATTGTGGCAAGGGCCGATTCTAGCCTTTTTGCTGCCTGAGATGAAAATTGAAAATGCTGCCCCCCCCCCATTTTAAAAATGTTGGATTGTCATCAGAACCAGGATTAACAATAAACCTTAATTGCAGACACCATTGATAACTGTTATAGCTGTTTATTGTAGTCTAGGGCTAAAGTACATTAAATTACCAACATCCAGAGGTCCGTTTGTAACTAGGGGTCGTCTGTAAATTGGGTGTTAAGTAGGGGACCGCCTGTAGTTGATAAAAAGATCTTATGCAGATGAAGCATACTGTAGCTGCTATACCGATAGAATATACAGTAGACACCAGATTAGTTCAGTCGCTACAAATGGAAAATACTATTCATAGCTGATAAAGGCTTAGTTTAGTCTATGCAGGTGGAATACACAGTATTTGGTAAAGAATTAGTTTACTTTATGCAAATGGGGCATACCATAGTTACTATACAGCTGGAATATAGTTCAGTCCATGAAGAATACCATTTGTAGCTGAAGTAGTTCAGTCTGTGCAGGTGAAATAAGCAGTAGCAGATGGAGGACTAGTTGATGCAAGTGGAGTATACAGTAATTACTACTATTCTCAGCCTATCTATACAAAGCTGAACAAAAATCAATAGGTAAGCAAAGATTTGAGGATGAAAAAGCGTTTATCAAATCTTTGGGGAAGTACCCTCCTTCCACTTATACTAAGTTTTGCCTCCATACACACACCGAGGGTTAACAACCTGATATTGCAGCACATACAATTCCAGCCCCTCTGCTTCTGGTCAATATCTGAGCACTGGTTATTTACTGCTCTCTGGCACAGCAGGGGTTACAGTCAGCATTTCGGAACCTAGATTAGAAGTTTGCTTTCAGACTTCCCCCCCACTCACATGCGTTTTTCGACGGACTGCTTAAAAACGGGCCAAAAACCCGTTCAAAACACCACGTGTAGCATCACCCTCAATGTGCCCCAACGTTCCTAATTGTGTTGGATTCTTGGTAGCTTTCTTTAAGAAATTTCAAGAAAATGAAAAGCAACAGTTTAAATGTGAGTGCTGTGAGTCTTCATAGCTGCATCTCTGCTCACTGAGTGGAGGTACAGCTCTGAAACACAGCACATGTGCAGAGCTAAGCCCGGACATCGATCCCTCTGTCTTCTCCATTGGGCACAAGCTACGTTATGCGCGTGTGAAGAAGAAGGTGTCCGCTAATCCCGCCCTGTCAGGAACATAGCTGGATGACGGATAAGAGATTTAGAGCCCTAATAATAATAATAGGTGAGTCAGTTTATCACCCACAACTAGTACTGGGGGTATAATCATTTATTTAAATCTTGTGGGCACATTTATGTAAATTGTATATGAAAGTAGCCAACCACTTTAACTTTAAAACGCTTCTAAATATGAAAGTCATTATTAAGTAGGAAAGAAATTATTAAGTCTTACAAATGGGGTAGAAGACCACTATGTTAGGTGCATGTATGGTGATGTATATATATTCTCATCCGATAATATATGTGCATGAAATTTGAGGCTCAATGTATCTTGTAGCCATAGCTATGTGCATGACACCTTCCTCCATAAGAAATTTTACATCCATTACTGAGTCTGGCTGATCTACACTCACTATACTCTTTTTAATTTCAGTGACTATAAAGTCGAATTCTCCCTCTACTACTTTTGAAGGATTTCTCCTCCAAGCACGGTTATTTGGAGGAGATGGGATTGCTGGAACATTTACCACCACAGATTCTAACGCCCAAATATTACCATGTGGCGCACAAGCAGTAAGTTCATTTTCATAGTTTCATAGTTTATACGGTTGAAAAAAGACACTTGTCCATCAAGTTCAACCGATTTTTTTGGGAAAAATATTTTAATTTGAATTAAAAAGTTGTTCTAATTCTTCAAGTTTCCTTTATCACAAACTCCAGTCCTGTGACGGTTAAACTGCTGGGAATCCAAGGCTGTGACGCCCATCAATCTGGAGAATAGAGGTCCTGTTAACCTATTTGCTGGATGCTTGGGCTGCCACTCCATTAAATTGTATGGGATTGTCACAAATAGGTGAGAACATGGCTTGGCTGTCCCTGGCACTGTCGATGTGATTGCCACTGTCGACATGATTGGCATGATTTCTATCACTCCAATACAATTGAATGGAGTGGCATGATGCATATTCAACCTACAGATCCATCAATTAGTGAGCATTTAAAAATGCCATTCATTTCAAACATTTCCATAGGTTTTATTTATGAATGAAATACAGATTACATGGGGTATTCATCAGGAATTCTGTGCCAGGACACTGCAATTATTGCTTATTGCTAGCACTTGCTAGCAGGGGTTGTGGCTGGCCAGGGAGTGGACGAATGCAGGGCATTCTGGTCCCAGTGATGGTGCATTAGCCTGTGTAGAAATAAATGCTGTGCGGCCACCCACCAGATATAACAAGAGGCCAGAGGGTCAGCAGGGCTATGATACGCTGGCACTCGGCCATAAGTGGATAAAACAAGGAACAAGAAACACAACTAAAGGATTTAAGGCAGTTCCAGGGTTACGTACAAGATATGTTCCGTGGGTTTTTTCTTAAGTTGAATTTGTATGTAAGTCAGGGCTGTATATTTTATAATTGTAACCCCAGCCAGAATTTTTTTTTGGGTCTCTCTGACAATTGGATTTTAAAAATGTTTGGTTGTCTTAAGAATTAGCAATAAAACGTATTTTTTATAACTCCTACAGCTGATTATTATAGCCTAGGGATTAAGTATAGTGAACTACCAACATCCAGAGGTCCCTTTGTAACTAGGGGTCATGTGTAAGTGGGGTGTTCTTAAATAGGGGACCGCCTGTATACTCTTGCTGGATATAACTAAACTGGACTATAACTAATGCTTATAGGAAATGGTAAGAATATCAGAGTGTGCACAGTATTTATCACAGAACACAAGATAAGCTATTGAAACACAAGATAGGCCACTGAAAGAGTTGAGTTAACATTAGGTATTACAGTGGTATTGATGTAAGAGACTTTTGTACCTTACAACCAGCAAAACACACAGGTGAACTTTTTAATTTTATGGAAAAAGAAAAGAATTATGCTCCATTTTCCTTTATATGGTCGGAATAGTATTGACCACAAATGTTATCCATGATTCTGTTTAGAGAGCAGCTGTCAGCCATAACAGTAAAGTCTCAAAAACAAGCATCACGGCTTTATGGACTGCCTCTCAAGAAGCGGGACCTGTGCGTTTTAGGTAAGTACTGGGGATGTGGAACAGTTCCTGGATTATGGGAGTTATTCTCCTAATAAGAACACATTCTTTAGTGGTTAGTGTAAAGATCTACAGATAACAATAAAAAAAAACAGTCACTTGCATACATCAATTGGTGACCAAGTCTTCTGCCGGACAGTTGAACTAAAATATAACAAAGTTAAAATATACTTTACTAAGTCCCAAAGTACATCAAAGTGCAGTACCTATCATTATAGGAAAGTGATACTATACATATGGAGTTGGAGGCGTTTTTAATGGTACAAGGCACAGTCATGAACCACAGGGCCCTCGGGCCAAATCCGGCCTGCGGTCTTATGTTATCCGGCCCAGCTCTTGTGTCCCTGCCTCTATTCTGTGCTCATAGGGAGCAGGATAGAGGAAAAATCGAGGCAGAATCTAATACTCACCGTGCCTTGCTCCCACAAAGGTTGCTCTGGTTTTTACAAAAAATATTTTTTTAAATTATGGAAATTAGTCTGAGGGGCTTTGGGCTCCATAGATGTTAATGGAGCCTGGAGCCTTTTTATCTTAAAAACAAGGGCATAAGTAGCTAAAAGTAAAGTGGTTGGTGATAGAGAGAGGACACACCTGCGTGCCAGTGGGCTTGCCTTACAATTCTTGATCCTGGTGGTAGATGTCCTTTAAGGAACAATCCTCAGGAAACTCTCTTCCCACTTGATTGCTAGGATAGTATAAAGATACCCCCCTTTCCTCCCTCACACACACTCTACTTGAACTACTTATAGCCCCTTAACCTTAGCTCTTCTAAAATATGTGTTTCATAGTGGGTTGACTATATTCGCTAATGTTAATCCTTAGCTTGCCTCAGCTGGTCACATGCAAGTGTCCTCGTGAGGCATACACTGCATTTCTATATATTACTTTCTTGTTAAATGTTAAACAATAAAAATATATTTAAAAAAAAAGTTTGTACACCTAAGAATTTTGAATGCACTACAAGACAAAACTGATGTAATTCAACTTTTCCTTTTTTCAGAGCAACAGTTTTGAATAGTTTCAGCAACTTCTGGATTGGAGTGGAGAGTGACACTATAGTGGCAGTAAGTCTATGAATGGTGTACAGAACTGTTTGCAATGGGTTGTAAGAATGAATTCACTATACAAACTGTAGTGATAGAGGTACATTTATTAACCATTGTATGCCTGTTTACAGTGTTGCAAAATTTAATCTAAGCCAACAATCCTTACATCCTGTCTGTTTTATAGCTGAAGATGTCTAATGCCACATGTGGTTCTCAGAAATTTTGTCTCACGGATCCAACAAACTGCAGTCCTAGTGACAACACTTGTTACTTCATGTCTTCATCACCAGTCTCTACCAATGGATATGTGTTTGAAATGAGTGGCCCTACACCTGGATATGTGGCTATTGGGTTCTCTGATGATAACAAAATGGTGAGATACAATAAAATACAATTAAGTGTAGACTTTAAAATGAACATGCATTGCTGTTTTCATTTCTAATTATATATCCTTGATAAAAAAAAAAAAAAGAAATACTCAAATACAAAAGAACCTAATTTCTTCATGTGGTGTTGTGCAGGATTTGTTAGGGCCATATATATGGATATTCATTCTCACCTAGTGGGAAAGGGATTCATTCTTCTAATAGACATTACCTTTGCAGGGCACCTTTTCAGGACTACATAGTTTTATGGGTCCCACTGGGAATTATGGGTAAGGAATATGCAAATAAGTTTTAAGGTTGGAAAAAGGAAACCTGCCTCCTCTTGTACAATTAAAGTTGCAGTGGAACCATGAGGAATCAACTATCAGAAGTAGGTTTGATGGTAGATCCCTCCTGCCTGCCTCTGCCCAAATCTGTCATTTAATAATCCTGGAACCTAACCTAACTTGTTAAAAAACTTTATTTTAGCCTTAGCCTTAGCTCCGAGTGCCCGGCCAGGCTAGTACATTCCCCAGTAGCCTCTGCAGTTAATTTACATATTACTAAAAATTCCAGGATTATTAAACTACAGATTTGGACAAAGGCAGGTAGGGGGAACTGACCATCAGATCTACTTCTAATGGTAGATTCCTTGTGGTAGGTAAGAATTAAAGACCTATAGGACACCACAGTTTACTTTCTGTCAAAAAAACTGCTGAAAGAGATGGAGTGAATGGGCCTTTATACTGATTATTCTCTGAGCAACAGTAGATCTAACCCATATTCAGAATTATGGGCCAGAGAAGTTTTATATTTAATTATATGTATTTTTGGAATGTGCGGGGATTAGGAGAGAGGGAAAAAAGATGTGTTGTATTTGATCTCATACAACGTCATCTCCCTGCTATAGTGTGTCTCTTGGAGACCCACCTCACCAAAGACATATTTAATTTGGTTAAGAAAAGATGATCTCTCATCGAAGTACATGCTACTTTTTCAACCTATTCCTGTGGGGTTAGTGTTTTTATCCATAATTCTGTGGATTTTATTTTGATTTCATCTAAAATAGACCCGGACAGAAGGTATATTTTCTTGTATGGGAAACTATATGGGGTAGTATGTATACTTGCCTTTCTTTATATCCCTCCTCCCTTCTCCTTACGTGTCCTGAACATATTATTGACATTTATGGAGCAGGAAAACAATTGCCCAGTATGGGCATTTGGGGACTACAATTGTGTTATGGACATGACATTGGATAGGATCACTAGGAGTAATGGTAGGATAGCCAACAGGATATAAAAAACCCCATTAGCAAAATTCTGTAGGGAAATTGGGCTTTATGATGTGTGGAGAATGAAGTATGGGGACAGAAGGGCTTTCTCATGCTTTTCAACTTTAACAGGGTCTATGTCTTGGATTGATACCATACAGGCCACAGAGAATGCGCTGTCTTATATTAAAACTATGAAATATGAGGTGGCCAGTATGTCCTATCACTCGTTGAATGCTCTTACATTGGATATGGAAGTTAATAGTAAAGAAAAGGCCCCCAAAACTCAATCTGAGCAAGCCAAAATGGAGATGCTGAGATTTTGGCAGGAGAATATTAACTCTGCACAAATTGAATCATTGTGGGATGCATTAAAAATCCATATTAGAGAGTGGTGACTAAGGGAAATAAAGTTCCGTAGGATGGAATTTATGAAAAGGGAAGTGGAACTAAAAGATCACGTGTGTTATGCACAAGAAGAATACACTCGGCCACAGAGAGCAACTTAGAAAAACTGAAGCTTGTAAAAAGGGAATATGCCCAGTTCATGTAAAATAAGGCACAGCAGAGAATCTTTTTTAAAGGGCAGAAGTATTTCAGTGAGTCCGGCAAACCATGGAAACTCTTAGCTAGCATTGTACTGCAGCAACAGGGGGGTCATATAATAGAGTGTATACAGAAAGAGGATGGTGCCTTAGTGGGCAACAATGATCCTATTTTAAAGACCTTTGTAGAATTTCTACACTATACACAACCCAACATAGAACTAGCAAGGGCGAATACGTCTCCCATATCCCGCTGCCTGTGCTCTCCGTATTGCAAATGGAGATGTTGGAACAACCACTGACATTGGAGGAGGTCATAGGGGAAGTTAAATCTTTCTCTGGAAATACTAGTCCAGGTATGGACTTACATTTGAAATATATCGGAGGTCCGGTGATGTTTTGCTACCAATGTTGCACTCGGTGTTCAACAGAGGTTTACAAACAGGAATGCTGAGTAGGTCAATGAGAGAGGCCCTAACAGTATTAATCCCAAAAAAAGGGAAAGACCCCCATGAGAGAGAGTCATGTAGGCCCATATCGCTGTTAAACACTGATATCAAGATTCTGGCTAAGGCATTATCGTTGAGGCTTCACGGAGTGGTGAATGGACTTATTCACCTGGACCAAACTGGGTTTGTTCCGGGCAGACTTTTGTCGTCCAATCTAGAACGACTCTTTATAAATATTTAATTCAATCAAGGCGTAGGGAGCCGCACCATCCTGTCATTGGATGCAGCAAAAGCCTTCGACAGGGTGGATTGGCCTTATCTATGGACAGTTATGCATCGGATGGGCTTTGGTGATATTTTTATTTCTTGGGTTAAATTGCTTTATAGTGGTCCTTTGGCAAGGGTGATGGTAAACGATAGTATCTCGGAGGGTTTTCAACTTACTAGAGGCACACGTCAAGGATGTCCATTGTCCCCAGTTTTGTTTGATCTATTCATAGAACCCTTGGCATGTTCAATTAGGTTGGACCCTGAGATAATAGGTTGTGGCTGTGATGGGGAGACGGACAAAATTTTACATCTACTACCAGGATGAAAGACTGTATGCAAATGAGCCTGAGGGCCCCTCAGCCTGGAGCCCCTCAGCCTCATTTGCATACAGTCCTTCATCCTGGTGGTAAATGCCCTTTAATAATTCCTTTATTTATATTGTGTACACAGATTATGCAGATTACACAGATTAAATGTCTTAGTTCTATTATTGTGTTTCTTCCAGGGAAATGATGATGTTTATATCTGCACCATGAACTCTTTAGGAAACATATTGGTACAACATGGATACAACACCGAAAAAATCGCTCCCACAATCCGTAACACTGTGAGTCCATGAATAAATATAGTAAATGGGTATTTTATAAAAGTTTATACTTTAGTTTCTGGCATATACCAGAAGGTAAGGAAAGGTAGATTTTGAAAATGGGTACTATAAGGTGCACCAGATTATAAGGCGCACCATCAATAAATGCCTGCTAAAACGTCTAGGTTCATATATAAGCGCACCGGATTATAAGGCGCACCTGATTATTAAGATAGATGACCAGTAGGTGGCAGACCTGTGCACAATTCAAGGCAGCTGTTCTCTGTAAGCATGGTTCATATATAAGGCGCACCTTAGATTTCGGAGAAAATCAAAGGATTTTTTGTGCGCCTTATAGTCTGAAAAATACGGTATTTTATCTACAATTGCACAGGAGAATGTAGACAATCAACTAATACAGCAAAAGTGAGTTGACAAATTCCCTTGTGGACTAACCTTTAGAACTGCAGAGATAGACAGTCAATTAACACTAATTGACTCGAAACTGATCACCAATATAACATTTTATTATATTTCAGAACTCAGCTGGATCAATAGTGGCATCCTATGAAAATGGAGTGTTAAGATGTTCCTTCATTACCAATATCAGCATCTCAACACAACAGCGAGCAAGTGGTAGTTCCTCCTATTATGTCTTCCTGGTCAATGGCCCATCAAGTGCAAATGGTAAGCATGGAAAATGGAAATCATTTGTCTTGTGTCTAGATATGAATAATGTGGGTCATATAATTTGTTTCAAAATATAGTTGCGGTATTTGAGGAAGCTGGATTTCGATTGCAATTCATGTGTGTCTAGATATATAAAATATTAGGTCTTTGAAATAATATGGTATCCCACAAGGAAAAAAAGGATCAATATATAATATACATGCAAATGGAGCATAATCCTGTGTGAACTTGTGCATCACAGTCCACAGGAAGATATCTTTTCACATAAAAGCCAAATTTTTTTTTTATGTGGAAGGCAATTTGGAGCAGGAGCATTGCAAATCCTTACTTGTCGAAGTGGTGGGACAACTATGTAGACCTCCAACTGGGCTGGAAGTGTCATGTGAAACCTGCAGCCAATTAGCTGCTACAGAGATCACAGTAGGAATGGGGACATTACTGGAAGCCCCCATTATTAAGCAAAGATTAAAATTAAAAAAAATGTAGATAATTAATTTCTTATAGATATGTTGGGTCATTAATGTTGATACATGTACTGTATTGTGTGTAGGACAAATCCAGCAACATACAAGGACCTTGATATCTACAAGTAAAGTTGACCTTTCAAGTTTTCTGACATCTGCTACAGGAGTTGGAACTAGTCGAGTGGCGCTTGGTCATGGTAGGTGGTTAACTATTGATTTAATTATTAAACATTATTATAGTCAAGGAACATTGATAGAATACCAGGAATATAAGTGTCACTTTCTCTACTACACCTCTGAATAAATCTTTCACCATGTACAATAAATATTTGACACAGCTCCAATTTACAATCCACTACAACAGTAAAAAAATATGAATTCTGACATCTAATCGCTCCAAAGTATCATCCCACACAAACACTAAGGGAGGTGGCCAATATTGAGTATTCATGGACGCCATGTGGGGTAGGGCATGACACCTGACCCCCACACCCATTAGCTGTTTGCCGTTATTTAAATACAAAGACCTACAGTTGACTCATTACAAGCTGCAACTTTCATTGAAA
Organism: Engystomops pustulosus; assembly: GCA_019512145.1. Lineage (NCBI taxonomy): Eukaryota > Metazoa > Chordata > Amphibia > Anura > Leptodactylidae > Engystomops > Engystomops pustulosus. The sequence continues at coordinate 36,831,540 of CM033649.1, forward strand.
GTTATATGTACAACAAAGGAAATATTTTTAAAAGTTTTCCAGACTTCCTGGAGTTTGAGTATAGTGTGTACATGGAGGCCTTTCTTACCAATATTCTGGTACCCAAGGGGGCTCAAGGCTTCCTCCAGCATATGATTAAAATCTTGTTACAAATTTAGCACTAGGACCCAGGAACCTCAGGTATTAACAGTCAAAATAGCATTGATATGTAAAACATCTATAATATCTATTTATTTTTCCTCTTTAACTAATGTTTACCTCACCATATAAAACAAGGAAACCAGTTACTATATATAGTCTTTTTTTTAATTAACCTTGAACTTAATAGGCCAATATGTACATACAGGCAGTCCCTGCGTTATGTACAAGAGAGGTTCCATCGGTTTGTTCTTAAGTTGAATTTGTATGCAGGTTGAAACTGTATATTCTATAATTGTAGTTCTAGACAAAAAACTGTTTTGTCCCACTGACAATTGAAATTTTAATTTTTTTTGCTGTAATGGACCAAGGATTATCAATAAAGCTTCATTACAGACACTTTACAGCTGATCATTGCAGTTTGGGACTATAGTAAAGCATACAGAGCTTTAAAGCATATAAAGCAGAGAGCTTCACCAAAGGTCACAGTGGGCAGAGGGGTCCATCTTCACCAAGAGGTCTTAACCGCCTGTATATGGCTTTGTTTTGCTTTTTGTAGGAGTTTTCCCCTCTATAGCTTCCATCTGTATTTGGTTTATCTGAATATGGCAGAATATATCCCATGTGTTTTTCAGGTGCACTAATGCTGATCGCCTGGATGACCACTGGGACTATTGGAATGATAATGGCTCGCTATATGAAGAGCGCAGCTGCAAAACCATTCTTTGGGAAGGCGGCATGGTTCCAGGTAAAATACATGGAGATAACTGCAAGAAGATCTCTCTTATTCTGATTCTGGCTGACCTGCAGTTCTATCAGCAGTGGTACCATCCCATCCTTGTGCCACTCTCTTCCTTACCCTCTAGTTAGCCTAAGACCTGGGGGGGGGGGGAGGCAAACGGGTGGACAGAGAGGTTGCACTCCTCCATAACGGGTGGACAGAGAGGTTGCACTCCTCCATAACGGGTGGACAGAGAGGTTGCACTCCTCCATAACGGGTGGACAGAGAGGTTGCAGTCCTCCATAATTTCCTGAATGTGCTGTTACCTTAAAAGTCTTGCATACTTCCACTGTGTGGGGTCCCTTAAGGTCTGAGATCCCATTCAGTTGCACAGAATGTAGTATACAGAAAATGCCCCTGAATACTATAACCTGTAGACAAGTGGGGTAATATTGTTGTGCTACAGCAAGTGCTATCTCTAATGGGCTTGTACCTTTTTTTTTTTTATTATCTTCTTTATTAGATTTTCAATAAAATTAAAACATATCGTACATCATACAGCCCTTTTTAGGGCATCATGAGCATTTAGTTACATATTTTTCAAAAATATTATATCCTAGATAGTTTGAAAAACAGCTTATCTATATTCCTTCTACAATTATCCCCTCCCCACCCTCTTTTTTTTTTTTTTTTTGAGATGCACCTGGCTTCTTGTTTTATTCTAGTTAATTTGTCCTTACTTAGATTTCAAATCTCACCGTAGAGTGCAACTATTTCCTCTCTTGAGAATATCCTATTTACTATGGGTCCCCACATTTTTTTCCACTTCTCATCTTTGTTCTTTTTATATTCTCTATTCTTCTCTACCCATTGAAACATCAAGAACTCTTTCCATTTTCTTTTCACTTGTAATAATGTAGGTAGATGTGTGGATATCCATTCTGTCAATAATACCTTCTTAACAGCCATCAACAGCAAGTCTATCAATTCGTCTTTCTGTCTGCCAAGACTTCTCTCACGGTACTGAAAAACACTTCTCCATACATCCATTTCTATTCTCTCCCCTAATACGTATTCAATTAGCTGGTTTGCTGATCCCCACAATTTCTTGACCGCTTGACAGGACCAGAGGCAGTGTGTGAGGTTTGCATTAGCTCTTGCACACTTAGGACACTCTGCTTTATATTCCAGGAACTTATTTTGAAATGTTTTATCAAAGGCCCAATAAGCTCTCAATGTTATTTTCCACTGCATTTCTCTCAAATTCTCAGAAATGGTGGCTTTATGTGTATCCCTCCATCCCTTTGAGAGCCTTATTCCTACTTCCTGATTTGTAAGTTCTGTCCTTATTTCGTCCTTCCATTTTCTTGCTATTCTTCCTTCAAAGACTTCATCTACTTTGGGGGAGATGGCTTTCCTTAAACCGGCTATTGAGGGGTCGCCGTTCCTGTCCGTCATAAGTGCCACAAACTGTTTTTGGGTCTCCTTCCCTAACCACCATAGATCCTCTTTCCTCCCTATTGCGCTTACAAGCTGAAAGTAATGTAAGAATTGCGTTTCACCTAAGCCATATTCAGCTCTTAACTGGCTAAATGTTTTGATTTTATTGTCCTTCCTATCCACTATATCTGCCATCTTAACAATTCCTCTCCTCTCCCATTCCCTTATCCATGCTTTAGACCCTTCCCATTTCTTCATTTCCAATGCTTCCTGGATCTTTAAAAACTCTGAGGTCTCTACTGGTAAACCAAATCTTCTCCTCAATATCTTCCATACGACTCTTATATCTCATACTGAGCTTTTCGCCTCCCAGCTTAGCGTCCCTGTTTTCTCGTGTAGAAATATATTCAGTGATAGAGGCTCTACCAAACTTTCTTCTGCCTCTCTGTCTACCAGTGTCTCTCGTCCGTTAATCCATTGTGCTACTATCCTTGCTATGCAAGAGATGTTGTATTCTCTCAGATTGGGAAAGGAGAGACCCCCCATTGCACGTGGTTTCTGAATATTCAGCATTGATACCCTGGGCTTGTACCTTCAATAAATATTGTAGACTAGCCACCAGAGCTGGATTCTGTTGAAAAATTATTTGATTAACTGAACTTATCTTTTTTGTTATCAATCTGCATATTTTGTAAGCTTTGCGGGAGGGGGCTTTGTGACAAATGTAGCATGTCCATGTCCATGACACCTTGTTATTTGAGTGAAACTGTTGACTGATCATTTTTGTTGATTGATAGATCTGGTGTATAGAGGTTATCTGTGTCAACTTTCCACCCACTTTTAGGCGAGTTTTGTGGCATACAGAGCTTGATACATGATCCCCATAGTGTTGACTTATTTCAACAAGTTTACTGCATATAGTGAATTCTGAGAGTTCTGTTTCCAATATCATAACCACTACGTTGACATTATTAGCTGCATGTGTTTTGTGCTCTATTTGCAGGTTCATTTCTTTCTCATGATATTAACAGTGATTCTTACCATAATAGCATTCATTATGGTGTTTGCAGAAGCAGGCGACTGGAGTGGTGTAAGTAATAAATAAATAAATCGGCAAATAAAAATAATAAATATATACTGAGTTTACCTATAAATTCCATTAAATATTGGAATGGTTTATAGTGAAATGTGAAATATGCAAACACATACCCCTGCCACTAGAATTCAGTATTGAGAGATTTTCAGCAATGTTCTGAAAAAGCATAATTTGATGAATATTAATATAAACCTCATATTGTTTAGGTTTGGTTTTCAAGGCAGGTCTTTAGAGAACTGTGTCTGTGGCAGGGTATGCAAATATAATAGTAAAAATCAACTCCAGTTAAAGTACTTATATTTATACAATTTTACATCTTATTTATAATAGGGGCAGACTTTATCATTTTTGATTCCCCTTTACACTCTTTTAGGAAGCTGGGATAAATATTATGGGGCAGATTTATCAAGCTGTCTGAAAGTCAGAATATTTCTAGTTGCCCATGGCAACCAATCACAGCTCCACTTTAAAATATTCATGAGCACTAGTAAAATGAAAGCTGAGCTGTGATTGGTTGCAATGGGCAACTAGAAATATTCTGACTTTCAGACAGCTTGATAAATCTTCCCCAATGTCTATACTATAGGTATTGTAATGATTGAAGCTCATACAGAGTCTATTTTGTCCTCTTTTTTGACAGGGACCCCATCCAGTCCTTGGCTGCATAGTTATGATACTGTCATTCTTCCAGCCAATATTTGCTTTTTTCCGACCAGATCCTAAGCATGAAAGGTAAATCAATGATGTAGTTAGATATTGTTACATTCATAAAGTATACTTTTATATTTTATAACATGAGTTTATATTTGGAAGGATCAGGTAACTCAAAATAGTTGTCCATAAAAATTGTTGACAACTACTATCATTGTGTATTGTATTGTCTTTTCTTGTCTAGGATAATAGGCTGCATAGATAACTAGTTAGAGGGTGGTGATAAATCAATTGTATTGTGTAGTACTAGCACAGCTAAACAGAATTGTTATAGGGTTTGTCCGTGTTTAGCAAAATCTAGATAACCGGCCGGGGGGAGGGTTGTAAAAATAAAATGCCTTCTCCATTGCTCCCGTTGTCCCCTGATGCTGTACCCCTGTTTGTTTACAGAGGCAAGCACTCTCTCATCCGACTACTTACAGTCACCTGGTATAGCATTAGATTCAATGCGGTAGCGGGTATGTGGCGGTGGACAGGAGGGTGTGCCCTGCCTCTTTAAACAAACAGCGGCATAGCACTGACGGTCAGCTGCACAGGACATTGGTAGAGGCAGAGGAGGTAAACATAACTTTTTTTTCATTTTTACAACCTTCTCCAGGCTGGTATTTAGATTTTGCTAAGCCCGGACAACCACTTCAAGAACACAATTGGTTATTTGCTGTAGCATGTTCTGTCTAGTATGCCGGTCTTAGTCATAACTCTAAACATATGGCCTTTTAGGTGGCTGGGAGACCTTACTCAAACAATAGTGGCAAACAGCCATATTTTTTTGTATGACTGCGAATAATGTCACATTTTTAACTGTTTCTACTTTGCTATACATACATTTCCAAGTCTATTCTTTCCTGAATATTATTAATGTAATTACAGACGTTTTATCTTCAACTGGGGACACAGAATAAATGCATTTGTGATAAAAATCCTAGCAGGTAGGACCATAACTTTATAAGTCACAATCATACAATGCCTCAGCCAAGAGTTTTGAATGCAGTGTAATATACATTGTATATGTTCATATTTCATATTTTATTTTTCCATAACAACTAAATATGTTCACATCATTCTTAGTGGCTGCCATCTTTCTTGGTCTTGGTCTTGTGGATATATCCACCAACCAATGGATGAAAAAGGTGATGGGAGGTTTTTTTGCATGGGAAGTCCTCTTTTATTTAATTCTGGAAGCCAACATGCACCTAAAATCAAGAGGTTAGTAATTTTCTTGATTTGTAATAATTGGTTGCTGATAAAAAAGGATATAGCTAAATAAACCCCGGACGTTTTACAACAACAAATCTTCCACTTGACCAGTGCAGGTATCATGTATGTGTCCTTCAATGCTAAATTGTTGCCTTATACTATGGGTTTATTTATCTGAGCTTACCTTGTCCTCTCAACTTTTAGAGGACAAGGCGCATGCATCTGCGCAGCAACCTGCCGCATATATCACAAAGCCTTAGGCTCCATATATATCAGGTAATCTGGAGGGGTGGGGATTAGATCTAGTATGATAAATAACCCCCACATGTTGTTCCTAAAATACTTAAATTTTAAAAATGGAAATTAATCTGCAGGCAGTGTGGTTAACAGCAGAAGATTGCAAAAAATGGCCTAAATGTATTATTGTTTAAGTGTGCAAGTGTGCTCTTTGGAGGCTGCACATGTATTTATTGTTTATTGTTAGCGCCACAATTGTGTCGCGGTTGCATTTTGTTTGACACTCTAGAAAACTGTGCACCTAAAGGGGCATGATAGTGTTAAGTGGGAGTTTGAGACACACACAACTGTGTCACACGGTGTATATTGAAAGTGTACCAAAACACCTGCATCTATTCATGTTAATATGGGAGTGCCACACCTGGATGAAACCATGATAGCTTTTTTTAGAGAGACTGTTCCTAACTAGGGTCAGCAGTGAACTGTGTTGTTTCTCTATGCACATGCCCTGTCAAGGACCACTGCGGCTGTAGGCTCACACCTGTTGGATTACCTTTGTAATAACTGATTATAACCTAGTAACTTGCTTCCCTCACTTTAATATTATATTTAACTACCTTTTCGAGAATGATGTAATCATTAGACTTGTGATAACCTTTGTTGCCTCCTGGAAGATCACTGAAACCAGGCCAGGGCCTCAATATAAGAGTAAGCATTCTGTTCTACATACCTCCCAACATTGGGGCTAGAGAAAGAGGAACATAAAGTCCTTCCCTATTTTCCTAAACCATGCCCCTTTGTCCCACCCCCAAACGGATGCCCCCTCTTTAATTTTACCCTTCCTTTTCTTTTGTGCTCCACATTTATTTATCTCCCAAAATTAATAATGCCCCAGCCAGGGGCGTAACTTGAGGGGATTCAGAGGTTGCGGTCGCACCAGGGCCCAAGTGGTCTATGAGGCCCTTATGGTGTCACTTTCCCATATGAGAAGACTATTACTATAAACCATATCCTCCATCTCTCTAATATAGTGGCCTTCTGTCCTCCATTTTCCGAATATTGAGGCATCCTGTCCTCCATCCCTCTCATATTGTGGCCTCATGTCCTCCATCTCCCTGATATTGTGGCCCGTGCCCTCAATTCCCCTCATATTGTGTCCTCCTTTCCTCCATGCCCCTCATATTGTGGCCTCCAGTTCTCCATCACCCTCATATTGTGGCCTAATGTCCTCCATCCCCCTCATATTGTGGCCTCCTGTCCTCCATCCTTCCTCACATTGTGACCTCTTGTACTTTATTCTCCTCTTTTCCTCCATTCTCCCTCATATTATTGCCTATTGTCCTCCATCTACCTCATATTGTGACCTCCTGTTCTCCATCCCACTCATATTGTAGCCTCCTGCCCTCTAGTCCCTTCATATAGTGGATAATGTCCTCCATCCTCCCTCCTATTGTTGCTTCCTACCCTCCATCCTTCCTCATATTGTGGCCTCCTGTCCTTTTTCCCCCTCCTATTGTGGCCCCCTGTCTTCCATTTTCCTCATATTGTAACCTAATGTCCTCCATCCCCCTCATATTGTGGCCTCCTATCCTCCATCTCCCTCATATTGTGGCCTCCTGTCCTCCATCTCCCTCATATTGTAGCCCCCGGTTCTCATCCTTCCTCACATTGTCCTTAATCCTCCATCGTATTGTAGCCTCCTTTCCTCCATCCTCCCTGTATTGTGTCCTCCTGTGCTCCATACTCTCTCATATTGTGGTCTCCTGTCCTCCATCCTCCCTCATTTTGTGGCACTTTGTCCTCAACCCCCCCTCATATTGTGGCCTCCAGCCCTACCCTGTTCCTGGGTATTAAACAAGAAAAAAAAACTTTGTTACATAACTTTCCCTCATTGCCCCTGCAGCAGTCATGCATCTCTAATGATGCCAGACTCTAAGATGACTCAAAGGAGGGGGATGGGGCCAGCCCAGGGGAGGATCTACCTTCACACATCCCTGCTAAAAAGCAGAAACAGACACAAATGACAGATGTTTGGAGGCAGCTGGAGATGATCCTGTCTCCTGGTCCCGAAGCTTCGGCTGCTATGCAGCTCTAGTATGTCAGGACTGTGACCAGGAGGTGAGACAAACTTGGCTGGAATTTTTTCCCCGCTGCTCAGTACACAGCATGGAATATTCAATACTGTCACTGGAAAGTACAATTTGTTGCACGGAAAACAAGCCCACACACAGCTCTGTACATAGAAAACTGAAAAAATGCATGGGTTTTTAAAGGTGGGAGCAAAAAAAACAAAATTCAAAAAAAGTTGTTAAGGAATTGATGTAATGGCCAGCAGTTGAGGCTGCGGTATAAATGTAATTAATGGTTATATATTTCTTTTTCTCTACAGAGGTATATGAGACTGACCAAAAGGTAAGCTATATTATGTTTTGGCTATAAACAATATCCATATCCATTTATACCACCCCATGCATGATGCAGCACCTGAATGCTTGAGGAACCCCGTCTAAAGCAATAACGTACACCTATTTCTGTGTTCAGCTATATTAGATACCATATATACTAGAGTATAAGCCGACCCGAGTATAAGCCAAAACCCCTAATTTTACCACCCAAAACTTTGAAAACCTATTGACTCGAGTCTAAGCCAAGGGTGGGAATTGCATTGGTCACAGTCTCCCAGTATATAGCCATCAAGTCCCCAGTAGTATATAGCCAGGCTTCCCCCATGTAGTATATAGCCAGCCAGCCCCCAGTAGTATAAAGCCAGCCCCCAGCAGTATATAGCCAGCCAGCCCCCAGTAGTTTATAGCCAGCCAGCCCCCAGTAGTATATAGCCAGCCTTACCCCATGTAGTATATAGCCAGCCAGCCCCCAGTAGTATAATGCCAGCCCCCAGTAGTATATAGCCAGCCAGCCCCCAGTAGTATATAGCCAGCCTTCCGCCATGTAGTATACAGCCAGCCAGCCCCCATGTAGTATACAGCCAGCCCCCATGTAGTATGCAGCCAGCCCCATGTAGTATACAGCCAGCCAGCCCCCATGTAGTATACAGCCAGCCCCCATGTAGTATATAGTCAGCCAGCCCCCAGTAGTATACAGCCAGCCAGCCCCCAATAGTATACAGCAAGCCAGCCCACAGTTTCCCAAGCCCATAAAAAATAAACTTACATGCTCACCCGGATCCTCTGCACTGCTCCTGGCTGCTCCTCTTCTGTTTTCTATAATTTTACCACCCAAAACTGGGAAAACCTATTGACTCGAGTCTAAGCCAGGGGTGGGAATTGCATTGCTCACAGTCTTCCTGTATATAGCCAACCAGCCCCCAGTAATATATAGCCAGCCTTCCCCCATGTAGTATATAGCCAGCCAGCCCCCAGTAGTACAAAGCCAGGGTCAGACTCGGTCCCAGCCTCCACCAAGTTAACCCAATGTGCCGTCAGCGATATATAGTGGCCCTGCCCGGCAGCACTCGTCCACGTGTCCGTGGTCAGGTGGACCTTGTCAGAAACGGCGTTGGTCAGGGCACGGATGATGTTGTCTGACACGTGCTGGTGCAGGGCTGGGACGGCACATCGGGAAAAGTAGTGGCGGCTGGGGACCGAATACCGAGGGGCGGCCGCCGCCATGAGGTTGCGAAAGGCCTCGGTCTCTACTAGCCTATAGGGCAGCATCTCCAGGCTAAGCAATCTGGAGATGTGGACATTAAGGGCTTGGGCGTGCGGGTGGGTTGCACTATATTTGCGTTTCCGCTCCAGCGTCTGGGGTATGGAGAGCTGAACGCTGGTGGATGCTGTGGAGGATCGTGGAGGCGACGATGGGGTTTTTGTGCCAGGGTCCTGGGCAGGGGGCTGACTAGCAGCTGACACAGGGGAAGGAGCAGTGGTGTGCACGGCCGGAGGTGAACGGGCTTGTTGCCACTGAGTGGGGTGCTTAGCATTCATATGCCTGCGCATACTGGTGGTAGTTAAGCTAGTAGTGGTGGAACCCCTGCTGAGCCTGGTTTGGCAAATGTTGCACACCACAGTCCGTCGGTCATCCGGTGTTTCCTTAAAGAACCTCCACACTTCTGAAGATCTAGCCCTCGCCGCAAGAGCCCTCACCACGGGAGCTTCACTAGTTGACAGTGGCGCTGATGCACCAGCTCTGGCCCTGCCTCTCCGTCTGGCCCCACCACTGCCTCTTCCAACCTGTTCAGGTCGAGGACTCTCCTCCGTCTCAGAAGCACTGTGTTCACCCGGCCTCCATTGGATTTATTATTACCTTTTTTAAATTAATTTTAGGCTGGTTTGTCATCTATTCAACCCTGTTAGTATTTTTCCTTTAGCACTGCATAGATAATAGAGATAATCCTGTCAGGTATTTCCACCTGGTGGTGAAATTCTCACATTGCACAGATTGGAAATAGTTTGGAAATAGAATAGGGGATCCACTCCTGTATAGTTGTCCTTGGCTGGCACCTGACAGCCTCTCTGGCCATCATAAAGTATGGTGATACTAGTGAAGCCATACTAGTTATTTGGATATATTTCACAAATAAATCTGAAACTATTTTATAAGAATTGATAAAAGTAATATTTTAGTTTACACACTCACAACTTTTCCCTTCCCTCATCTCTTTCTTTTCCCTAATAAAGTAACTAGATCTTACAGGTGGTGCACATCGTGAGTGTATATTATAGTGTGTGAACACGACCCCTTGACAACGCTGCATGATGGCACTTCCTCTTATGACACAAGCAGACTGAGGAGACCACTGATTAGCTACATTGGGTGACCTCTGGCACTTTCAGTGGGGTTGGGGGTGTCTTTTGAATTGGTAGGACTAGCCCAACACAGAAAACAGAGCATGGTAATTTTTCCTTTATGGTACATCTTCACAGTCTTTAATTTAGGGAGAATTAAGACTGCTAAGTAATGACCTGTTTGAGAGATGACACCTTGCTTGGTGCCTGATATGAGCTGTAAATGTTGAATAAAGCGCAATTAAAGTGGCATTTAATTTAATTCACCTGCCATAAAGATACATTTCTTCAAATTGAGTTTTATTTTTAAAAAAATTTAGTACCTGTGTAAAGATAATTTCCCATAAATGTAGCATGTTGTCCCTTAGAAATGAAATTGTTGCCCTTGGATATGACCCCCTCTACTGATAAATAACCCCCACATGTTGTTCCTAAAATACTTAAATTTTAAAAGTGGAAATTAATCTGCAGGCAGTGTGGTTAACAGCAGAAGATTGCAAAAAATGGCCTAAATGTATTATAAGTGTGCAAGTGTGCTCTTTGGAGCCTGCACATGTATTTATTGTTTATTGTTAGCGCCACAATTGTGTCGCGGTTGCATTTTGTTTGACACTCTAGAAAACTGTGCACCTAAAGGGGCATGATAGTGTTAAGTGGGAGTTTGAGACACACACAACTGTGTCACATGGTGTAGATTGAAAGTGTACCAAGACATGTGACTACCAGAAAACACGTGCATCTATTCATGTTAATATGGGAGTGCCACACCTGGATGAAACCATGATAGCTTTTTTAGAGAGACTGTTCCTAACTAGGGTCAGCAGTGAACTGTGTTGTTTCTCTATGCACATGCCCTGTCAAGGACCACTGCGGCTGTAGGCTCACACCTGTTGGATTGCCTTTGTGTTTACAGGTAATAACTGATTATAACCTAGTAACTTTCTTCCCTCACTTTAATATTATATTTAACTACCATGCTAGCTGTCCTTTTCGAGAATGATGTAATCATTAGACTTGTGATAACCTTTGTTGCCTCCTAGAAGATCACTGAAACCAGGCCAAGGCCTCAATATAAGAGTAAGCATTCTGTTCTACATACCTCCCAACATTGGGGCTAGAGAAAGAGGAACATAAAGTCCTTCCCTATTTTCCTAAACCATGCCCATTGTCACCCCCTTTGTCCCACCCCCAGCCAGGGGGTTCAGAGGTTGCGGTCGCACCAGGGCCCAAGTGGTCTATGAGGCCCTTATAGTGTCACTTTCCCATATGAGAAGACTATTACTATAAACCATATCCTCCATCTCTCTAATATAGCGGCCTTCTGTCCTCCATTTTCCGAATATTGAGGCATCCTGTCCTCCATCCCTCTCATATTGTGGCCTCATGTCCTCCATCTCCCTGATATTGTGGCCCGTGCCCTCAATTCCCCTCATATTGTGTCCTCCTTTCCTCCATACCCCTCATATTGTGGCCTCCTGTTCTCCATCACCCTCATATTGTAGCCTAATGTCCTCCATCCCCCTCATATTGTGGCCTCCTGTCCTCCATCCTTCCTCACATTGTGACCTCTTGTACTTTATTCTCCTCTTTTTCTCCATTCTCCCTCATATTATTGCCTATTGTCCTCCATCTACCTCATATTGTGACCTCCTGTTCTCCATCCCACTCATATTGTAGCCTCCTGCCCTCTAGTCCCTTCATATAGTGGATAATGTCCTCCATCCTCCCTCCTATTGTTGCTTCCTACCCTCCATCCTTCCTCATATTGTGGCCTCCTGTCCTTTTCCCCCCTCCTATTGTGGCCCGCTGTCTTCCATTTCCCTCATATTGTAACCTAATGTCCTCCATCCCCCTCATATTGTGGCCTCCTATCCTCCATCTCCCTCATATTGTGGCCTCCTGTCCTCCATCTCCCTTATATTGTAGCCCCCGGTTCTCATCCTTCCTCACATTGTGACCTCTTGTCCTTAATCCTCCATCGTATTGTAGCCTCCTTTCCTCCATGCTCCCTGTATTGTGTCCTCCTGTGCTCCATACTCTCTCATATTGTGGTCTCCTGTCCTCCATCCTCCCTCATTTTGTGGCACTTTGTTACATAACTTTCCCTCATTGCCCCTGCAGCAGTCATGCATCTCTAATGATGCCAGACTCTAAGATGACTCAGAGGAGGGGGATGGGGCCAGCCCAGGGGAGGAGCTACCTTCACACATCTCTGCTAAAGAGCAGAAACAGACACAAATGACAGATGTTTGGAGGCAGCAGGAGATGATCCTGTCTCTTGGTCCCGAAGCTTCGGCTGCTATGCAGCTCTAGTATGTCAGTACTGGGACCAGGAGGTGAGACAAACTTGGCAGGAATTGTTTCCCCGCTGCTCAGTACACAGCATGGAATATTCAATACCGTCACTGGAAAGTACAATTTGTTGCACAGAAAACAAGCCCACACACAGCTCTGTACATAGAAAACTGAAAAGATGCATGGATTTTTAAAGGTGGGGGCAAAAAAAACAAAATTCAAAAAAAGTTGTTAAAGCATTGATGTAATGGCCAGCAGTTGAGGCTGCGGTATAAATGTAAATAATGGTTATATATTTCTTTTTCTCTACAGAGGTATATGAGACTGACCAAAAGGTAAGTTATATTATGTTTTGGCTATAAACAATATCCATATCCATTTATACCACCCAATGCATGATGAGGCACCTGAGTGCTTGAGGAACCCCGTCTAAAGCAATAATGTACACCTATTTCTGTGTTCAGCTATATTAGATACCATATATACTAGAGTATAAGCCGACCCAAGTATAAGCCAAAACCCCTAATTTTACCACCCAAAACTGGGAAAACCTATTGACTCGAGTCTAAGCCAAGGGTGGAAATTGCATTGGTCACAGTCTCCCAGTATATAGCCAACCAGCACCCAGTAATATATAGCCAGCCTTCCCCCATGTAGTATATAGCCAGCCAGCCCCCAGTAGTACAAAGCCAGCCCCCAGTAGTATATAGCCAGCCAGCCCCCTTTAGTATATAGCCAGCCTTCCTCCATGTAGTATATAGCCAGCCAGCCCCCAGTAGTATATAGCCAGCCTTCCTCCCATGTAGTATATAGCCAGCCAGCCCCAGTAGTATAAAGCCAGCCCCCAGCAGTATATAGCCAGCCAGCCCCCAGTCCCATAAAGCCAGCCCCCCCCCCCATGTAGTAAACCCTCACCCCGCCCCCAGTAGTATACAGCCAGCCAGCCCCAAGTTGTATACAGCAAGCCAGCCCACAGTTTGTCAAGCACATAAAAAAATAAACTTACATGCTCACCCGGATCCTCGGCACTGCTCCTGGCAGCTCCTCTTCTGTTTTCTCTCTGCTGTAACAGCTGGCAGAGATGCTTCCATGGGATCTGCCGACCCGCGCACACTAAGACGGCGTAGCTGCATCATAGTGTGCACCGGTCGGCAGAGCGCATGGACGCGTCTCTGCTGGCTAATACAGCAGAGAGAAGACTGAAGAGGAGCCGCGCCAAGGATCGGGAGTCACGACGAGCATTGTGCACCGGAGAGTGAGTATGTAAGTTTATTTTTTTTTATTGACTCATGTATAAGTCAAGGTGAGGTTTTTCAGCACATTTTTGTACTGAAAAACTCAGCTTATACACAAGTATATACAGTATTTATTTATAAAAGGACCAATAAATTGTTGTTTATGTATATGCCCTCAATGCTTTTTCAGGAGCCATCATCTCAAATTCGATCACATTTAGCTGACAAAATGGATCGTTATTATATTCTAGTGTTGATGAGGTAACCTGTTATCCAGGTCTTCTGTGGTACCTCTGTTATAAGGGTTGACTGGAACATATGGAACATATCATGGGTCCTGGATGGTTTGCTGACATTCCCACATCAGCTGTAAGAATAACTGTTAATGAAATGGTCAGGCTGCCAGTGATTGACCTTAGGGGGCCCTGGTTATGTCAGTGTTGTCAGACAAATTGGTTCACTGAGTCCATTAGTTGATGTGGAGGGCACTTAAGCAGAAATGGCAGATGCAATCGGATCGGCTTTATAGGTGGCATGTCCCCAAGACTGGCCCTGTATGATATGGCTGGATTACTTGCCAGGCAAATATTTGAAAATGATGAAATAAGTAGACTACTGTAAATGTGGATATACATGTATGTGGACGATGAGATGTTGCTAATAGTCTTGAACATTTATATATACTCAAATCATTTTTGTTACAGATACAGACTGAGACTCTGGTAATTGTGACCTTCGTTTTGGGAAATTTGGCCTTTCTGATAGCTCTGTTGGTTGGCATCGGACAATCAGCCTGATGATGAATACTGCTTCGAAAGAGTTACCGAAAGGGATATTATCATGTACTGTAAAACCTTTTCTCAAAATTTTTAAATTACCAATGCCAATACTACGTGCGCAGGACGCCCGGGAGATGTTTACATTGACTCATTTATGAAAATTAAGGACATATGTGAACATGCTGGGAACTACAGAATAATTGATTTATATCTATGACTTTTTGGCGGGGTAAGGTAGCATTCCTTATCATCTTGGTGCCATCTGACACAAACTTGTTAAGCACAATGATGTTGAATGAATTCTGAAGGTGCTTGAGTAGTCACGGCAATGATTGTGGACTATAGTATTGGCTGAAATGAAGTGATTGGAAGTATCTTTTTCTTTTTTTGCTACACATCTTTTACAATCGCTAAAGACAGTAGTCAAGAACTTTTAGGACTTGGCTTCCACCAGTCCTATGTCCTCATTTTGTCATATCCATTTGTAATAAATAATTACAGAGAACAGACTGAATATAGTGGGTGTAATTTATCATTGTTTTTTTTTGTCTATCTTTGGCATTGTAAATGACCATAACACAGTGCAAAGACATAGACCCTGCTTGAACCAACTTCATTATTTACATAGACTAGTTGACTCCAGTCCAATCCTGGTCTATGGGCTGCGGCTTTTGATTGTATTTTGCAACTTTTTATGCGACTGTCGCAAACAACCCCTATAGCTTAAGACACTGCAAGCAGGTTCATCAAGGACAAAAGGCACTTTAATGATTCTGATGACAGCAGAGCTAAGACAGGCATGGAACTGTTACCATAAAATTGGTAACTGATAAGTTACCACCAGTATGTCTAGATCTGTATTTTTGGAAATAATGGAACAATTAGCATTTTGTTGATTGTCATTTGTGTCATATACATAAACACTTTTATATATGTATTTCTTCATAGCAATTTTAATAAATTATTTTTCTAACTTATTTGCTTACTGACTATCATTTTGCACATACACAAAAATAAGAAAAAAATTACATTTGACAGTTTTAAATCTTTTCATTAGAGCACTAATCAAAATTATGCAGTTTTTTAAAATTTTAAATATTATGTTATGAATGTGTTATTTATAGCTGCACTCATTTGTGAATGTATTGGCGATCAATGACAAGAAAGTTTGTTGGATGACTGCATACTATAGGTCACCACAAGTTAGATTTTCATACAGTACAAACGATGTCTACAAGATTTACAAAATATCATGTACATAGTGCAGATCTTTAAATTGCAGAAAGCAATACTTGCAGATTCAGGATTTTCTGTGCATTTTCTATTCAGATCATTATGCGATCTTGTATTCTTTTTACTGGCCAATCCTCCTCTATGTGGTTTCCATGGGCTTGTGTAAAAGGTGACAGAAATTTACCCCAATCTAATGGTTTTATCATCAATCTTTGCTTTTCTTTCCGGCAGAGGCCCATGTTATCAGACCTTAAAGGGGTTGTCCACTTTCAGCAAATAATTGATATTATTTGTGTAATGAAAAGTTATACAATTTTTCAATATAATTTCTGTATTAATTCCTCATGGTTTTCTAGAACTCTGCTTGCTGTTCTTCTATAGAAAGCTTCTCTATTTACTTCCAGTGGATGGAATCTGTCCATGCTGATGTGATAGACAGGCAGGTGCATGTGCCATTATTATCACTGAGAGTTATAGGAGCTGTGTGATAATAACGGCTCGTGCACCTGCATATTGGCAGAATTAGGTTGGCTCTTAACTGAAAGGTCACTGATTTTAAACAAGGACCAACAAGGAAGAAGATTTCCCTAAAAAGGGAAATAAGGAAATAACATCATCGAGCTCATCAATAGCAGTATCTAAGCCAATAAAACAGGCAGACTGCATAACACTTGGAAGAATACCAAATGAATAAGTCCATCCATCCCAAAGCGGTGAAGAGGTGAAAAATCAGGCAAAATATTGGAGTCAACAAGTCAGCTCATCACAAGTTCAGTTTTAAGATATTTAACAAAATCTATATGAAGTTATACCTTGTGATCTTCCTGGCCCAAAGAATACAGGAAATCTGTCATTTGGCGTAAAATCAAAGCCCATAAGAAACTGTTACAACTAACATATTTGTAGATTCCACTGGATACAGATTTTTTTCCAGCTTGCCAGTACATTGCATGGAATATTAAATACTGACACATAGAAGACAAGTTGTTAACAAGCCCCGTCTGGTTCTATAACCTGAAAAAATGAAAGGCAGGGAGTGAAAAACAGAAAGGCAAACAAAGGGAAAACCTATGGCATTTAAGGGGTTCTCCAGTGACAACATTTTAGACCCTATTCGTGGGCGTCCCATCACTGAGACTTCCACCAATGAGCAAGATCAAATACAGTAACTTGTTGTCAGTAGAGAACCTCTTTAAGTGGTTATTAGCTGGCATGGTAGTACTGTAATCAGCATAGAATTTAATTTTTATTTTTAAATAATATAAGTCCTCCAAAACTATTTTCAGAGTACTTACTGTAAGTCTAATTTTTTTGGCAAGGGCCTAATGTGCTTAGAATAAGATTTTTTTTTTTTTTTTATGAGAATCATTATGAGAGGATTTGGCAACCTGAAAAGAAAGAAAACATGCTAGTCGTGAAACCCCCAATGTCAAGAAAATCATTGACACTTGAATAAAAATTAATTTCCGCAATAAAAGACCATATGATGGAAAAAAAGAACAGTCAATAATTCCTTTCTAAATATCAACTAAAAATAAAGAAAAAAAGAAAATTGAGAAATAAGGAAAAATAATGAAAAATAATACAAAGAATCCTAAAAAAATGTTTGGCTACAAATAGTTGTTTCCTATCTGACTAGGGAGCAAATAAAAAATCCAGCTTTCTTCTATAGTTTAGGTTACTCATACATCCAGTGATAAGCCACCATTGGATTTATTATTACCTTTTTTAAATTAATTTTAGGCTGGTTTGTCATCTATTCAACCCTGTTAGTATTTTTGCTTTAGCACCACATAGATAAAAGAGATAATCCTGTCAGGTATTTCCACCTGGTGGTGAAATTCTCACATTGCACAGATTGGAAATAGTTTGGAAATAGAATTAGGGGATCCACTCCTGTATAGTTGTCCTGGGCTGGCACCTGACAGCCTCTCTGGCCATCATAAAGTATGGTGATACTAGTGAAGCTATAATAGTTTTTTTGGATATGTTTCACAAATAAATATGAAACTATTTTATAAGAATTGATAAAAGTAATATTTTAGTTTACACAACTTTTCATTTCCCTCATCTCTTTCTTTTCCCTAATAAAGTAACTAGATCTTACAGGTGGTGCACATCGTGGGTGTACAGGCAGTCCCCGGGTTACATACAAGATAGGGTCTGTAGGTTTGTTTTTAAGTTGAATTGTATGTAAGTCGGAACTGTATATTTTATCATCATAACCCCAGACAGAACTTTTTTGGTCTCTGTGACAATTGGATTTTAAAAATGTTGGGTTGTCATAAGAATCAATATTAACACTAAAGCTTCATTACAGACACATTTGATAACTGTTCTAGCTGTTTACTGTAGCCTAATGTTGAATAAAGCGCAATTAAAGTGGCATTTAATTTAATTCACCTGCCATAAAGATACATTTCTTGAAATTGAGTTTTATTAAAAAACCTGTGTAAAGATAATTTTCCATAAATGTAGCATGTAGTCCCTTAGAAATGAAATTGTTGCCCTTGGATATGACCCCCTCTACTGTGACTGCACAAAGAATAATATAATATGTAATATAATAGTCTGTCACCAGGAATGTCATTTGTAGCTGGTGTCGGGGCCCAATAGCCTATGCTTTGCTGATTTTAAATATGCCTTTGTTAGCATTATGAATCATTTCAGTACTTTATATATGTTTAATTAATGTTACCTGGCTTCCTTCCGGCAAATTGTGGTGAATCCCTGGGGACGAGCAGCTGCAGCCTGTGTGTGCCTGTGCATCTTTCCCACATCATCCGCCTCCCTCTCCTGCCTGCACAATGTATATGACAGGAAGTGGGGAGAGGGGGAGGGAGCTCCATGAGTGTGGAAAGGGGAGGATAGTGACACAGACACACACCAGCTGCAGCAGATGACCCCCCCATGGCTCAGCACATGCTGCTAGCAGGGCAAGAGGAATTGTGATGTAAAAATAATAAAATAAATAAATGTAATGTAAACTACTCAAATTTACCTAATAACTACTAATAAATTGTCAAAAGGATTAACGCTTTCAAGTTCATATTTCTTCCATGTACCAAAGTGGAGTCATGGATGAGAAAATCTATTTTGAAATTAGAAGTAAAGTCAAGGAGATGGAGGGTTTAGCACTTAAATCAAATTCTTCCACCTAAGATGCCCCCTTCACCGTAACTAACACCCCTGTGTCCGGGGGCACTGCTAACCGTCTCTCTTGAAGTCTGGTGCATGATGTCAATCACAACTAAGGAGGTATTCTGAGGCAGGGAGAGCTTAACTTCAGCAATAAACCGTCTGCCTCCATGGCTTTATACAATCATTTTACATCTCAATTCATAGTTGGCTTTCAGGAGGATGCCACCATATTGGGTAATGGAAGAAATGTGATCTGAAAGGTGTTAATCGGATTCACAATACTGGTAGTGGTTTGTTGAGTCAATTTCTGCTGACAGGTTCCCATTTAGCTGTATGTGGTCTCTGTACGGTCTCTGTACAACACACTTCATGTAGGCATAGGATTCCAATTGTAGTGGTGATATTTTGGTTGTGCTCATCTAGTACTACTGAATCACAGTAGGAATGACTGTTTTTTCCATCAATGCACCAACTACATTTCCTTATCTGACTCATCAGTCAACAGTGATTCAGTTCCTTATTCCTTATTACCTCTAGTTCTCCATGTCCCAGACATCTGTGCCACTCAGGGATACACTAGTCTTATTGTTCTTGTTTATTGATAAAAGAGATTCTCATTTATTTCACAAAGTTTGTTTTGCTTTTATCCTTCTTTAGCCATGTGACCTGGGATTCTACAATTGTCACTGAATGTCACTACGTTCCTCTAATTCCTTTTCTGGTTTGTGCTAAGAAGTCTGTCACACAGGGGCAGATGTATTACTGTATCTGCGCCATAAAAGTGCCGGCAGCTCACCTTTTTTTTGGCGCAAGTGGGCATGGCCTATATTTTCCACATCATCCGCCCGCGAGCCCTCTCCATGCACCGGGACCCGGCGCGCGCCGTACTAGTAGTCGGGAAAGGGTTAAATGACCCCAATACATTTAGCTTTTATAAACAACATAATGAGGTACTGCTTCCCAGACTCCTAGAAGTGACAGAAGGGGAAGGAGTCACCAGATCGATGGCCGAGGCCAGTATTATCCTCATTCCAAAAAAAGATAAAGATTTAATGGATGTGGGCTTATGCCGCCTGATCTCATTGATAAACATGGACATTAAGATTTTTGCTAAAGTCCTCGCAAAAAGGTCATAAAAAAGGTCATAAAAGATATTATATATAGTGGCCAAAATGGGTTTGTAACAGGCTGGAGCACAGGAGATTGTATTCAGCGTCTTTATTCGGCCATTGATCTGGGAGAACGGGGGCTCCGCTCCATTCAGTCATTAGATGCTGCAAAAGCCTTTGACAGGGTGAAGTGGAGCTTCCTTTTGGAAGCAATGAAAAAATTCGGACTCGGGGATCGTTTCATTCGGCTGCTAAAATGCATGTACAGGGTTCCCACAGTGAGAATTCGCATAGGACCCAGTGAATCGAAATTATTCCACCTTACGCGAGGGACGAGACGGGGTGCCCACTGTCACCTCTATTATTCACAATCGAACCCCTTGCTATTAAAATAAGAAGGGAAATTAAGATAAGGGTGGAGGATGTGGGGGTCCCAAAGACAAGATATGTTTATAAGCCAATGATCTGGCTCTATTCTTGCGGGACTCTCCTGTGTCAATACCAGCAGCATTTAAACTGGTTGAGGAATTTGGTAGATTCTCAGGCTTGAAAATCAATTGGAGGAAATCAACTATGATGGTCTTAGACCTTTTAGTAGAAGAGGGCTGACAATGAAAAATTTTGTTCCCTTAATTGAAACACTGAGGAAGAGAATTGGAGGCTGAATTTTTAGGTTTTAATTAATTTTTAATTTCTTTTTTTTTAACTTTTTTTATTTTTACTTTTACTATTTTTCAGACTCCCTAGGGTACTCTAACCCTAGGTAGTCTGATTCATCCTATCATATACTGCCATACAACATTATGGATTTAACTCCCCATTCATTACAATGTGCAATTAGCACATTGAATTGCATGGGTTAAAACGAAGTAGCCTCGGGTATTCGGAACACCTGAGGCTACCATGGCGACGGATCGCCGCTCCCCGTGACATCATCATGGAGCGACGATTCGCGGCAAGATGGCGGCGCCCATGCACCGCCATCCTTTTGAAGCCGCCGGCTGCATTGCCGTCGGCAATTGAGGTGAAAACACCCGCGATCGGTATTAGCGGTAAGCCTTTGCTGAAATATGCAGTACTACTAGTACGGCGCGCGCCGGGAAGCGGTTAAACGATACCCTGTTATAGTTTAACACTAACTTGATTGGCGTAATGGAGAGTGAAGATAAATGGAAAGTAATTCACAGGAACACGAAAAAGGGTTCTTTAAGTTGGAATCATAGATTAATTCATTTTAATATTAAACACCAAGTATATTATATGCCGATGGCATTGTACAAAATGAGGCTGAAGGAGGAATCTAGGTGCTAGAAATGTCAACTTTTTGAGGCAGATTTTTTACATATGGTCTGGTCTTCTCCGGTCTTCTCCGATCGAACTCCCTCTACTAATGTACACAGTTCTATTTGGTCTGGTTGAAGATCTAAGAATAGCTAATTTATATGGAAACCTGATTATAAAATCAATTAATATAGCAATGATACTTATAGCTTGAAAATGGGGTTCAAATGCCTCTCCGAAGATAGAGAACTGGTAGGGACTGTGAGGACTATCCTTACAGATTAAAGAATATGAAAAAATTTGACATATCGAAAAGGAGCAAAAATGGAATAGGATTTGGATGTTGTGGCTCTAATATCCCTAATGATTTAATTTTTTTTTTTAAATCTTCTTCTTATCTATCAGTGGACAATAGGGGGGAATCTAGGTGTTATTCTGTTTTTACAAAGAAATGGAGAAGATAAGTGTACAACTCTCTAAGCTTTTTCAAGGGGTATAAATAAGAAAAAGAACTAGAGTATTTGTCAATACTCTAGTGTTAGGTATTGGTCCTGTAGGAATGTGAAAAATACATAGAAGTGGGTCTATGAAATAATTTCACAGCACAGCAGTGTAACTAGATGCACTAGGTCCAGTTACAATCCTGAAATATAAATCTATTGTTGCAAAGTCCTGATATATCAACAGTCTAAATCTAAGGTATGGTTACACACATTTGTAGAGCCACTATATATCATTGTTTTCTGTTTTGCATTACAACAATTTTAAATAAATTAAATAATTAGAAATTCTTTATTCGTCCTGCATAGTGTTTACAGTGCAGATGGAACAGAGATGTGTAAATCGGTTTGTTCATAGATCTTATATAGATTTGCCATTTTTCATGCACTAAAGCAAAGCAGAATCTTTTCCGATTAGTTTCTACAGGTAACCTGGTTTTACTGAGGTATGGATTCTGGCCAAAAGCGGCCTTTGTGAAGAATTTGCCCGATAATATGACTAAGACAGGAACTGGGGATGGGGGTTTGCTCTGACTGAAGGGCCTCCTCCCCCTCCTCCTTTTAGCCCCAGCAACGCCTATCATTTGGCCCCTCTTTGTCTATACAATTCCAAGGTGCCCCTTGTTTTTTCTTTCCTAGGAAGAGGTCAATCGGAGTAGGGAATCTAGAGATGGGCCAAGAGGCCCAACAACATGAGCTATTGCAGTTGGTAAAAGTTGTTGAGAGGTGTCTGATGTGTTAGACCTGGGAGCCGGATCTGAGTGGCAAGGACTCAGAGGAAGATTGTGATAGTGGGTGCAGCAGAAACATAACCAAGATACATCCAGAACTGCTCCGGAGAGCCCAAGTCATTTTGAGGCATTGCAAAATATGGAATGCAAGCTCAACTCCATCTGGAGACAACTGGTGAAAATCTTTAGTCTGGAA
Source organism: Engystomops pustulosus (assembly GCA_019512145.1). Lineage (NCBI taxonomy): Eukaryota > Metazoa > Chordata > Amphibia > Anura > Leptodactylidae > Engystomops > Engystomops pustulosus. The sequence continues at coordinate 36,854,325 of CM033649.1, forward strand.
TTGTTTTCATCTTTTTTTTCATCAAAAACAATATCCAAAGCATTATCGAAGCTTATGTTTCTTGCACACACAACCTGCTTTAGACCTGCCAGGCTATAGGACAGCCCCCCCGGTTCCCATACCAAGCTCTGTGACATAAGCATGCCCTAGGTCTCGCCAGCCACTCCGGTATAACTGGGCCCCCGTGGGGAGCCTCTAAGCCCCAAGTAAAGGCGACGGGGGATGTTGGAAATGCTTAGAAAAGACAGAAAGACATATGAATGATCAACCCCAATGAAAAATATATGAACAAATATACACATAGAAGTATAAAATAAAACAATATTACATAAATGCAAAATATGTAAACCATATGAACAAAACTAATGAATGAATGAAACAATAAATGGAAAGAATCTGTCACAGCTCAGTCCACGTGTTTAGGACTGGCCGAGTAACCGACCTTATAGAAATCCAAATATTTCCAGAGTTTTGTGTAAACTTTTTTCAGGGGAGTATATGTCACAAATTTTTATTTACCATAGTAAAGCCTATTGATATATGTACAATCTAGGATTTATCAAGTGCAGATAAGTGTTGATACCCAAAGCTGTAATACTGGTGGATTACTAACGGATCTAATGCTACAAGTTAATACCCCCACTTCACTGATGGGAAGCTATTTATCTCTAATATTTAGGTGAATTAAATTGAAAGACTATTGGTATTTAATTGTGACATGATGATAAGTTATGATAAGTTGTTTTTCTGTATCTAGTGATATGTTTAGGAGCTACTGGGGTAGGAGGTTGGGATGAAAGCTTGGAGGTGGAGGACTTGGAAGGTGCTCAAGATTTGGAAAAGGGAGTTTCGGATGTTGCAGCAGATAAAATTCTAATGACAATTAACAAATGTAACTAATTGGTAGCAGACTTGGTTTTGGAGGAAGGAGGGTTGAAAAATAAGATATCCTTCTATAGGGAGGGTGTACAAAAGGTCAAGGAGAGGGTAAAAAATACAGAGAAACAAGATGGAGGAATAGAACAGAATGGAATAGAATAAACAACTAGGAAGCCGGGGCAAAGGAATTTTTTTTAGAATGGATGGTTAAAATTCTCTCATGGAATGTGAGAGGGTTGAGGAATACAGTTAAAAAAAATGGCCATTTTTAAAGCTATTGTATGTTATAATGCAGAAATACTTTGCCTACATGTGACACGAGCAGAAGTTACTGAATAATTGAGAAAAATATAACTGGCTGAGCTTTTTGTTTCTAGCTATTCTATATATTTTTGGGGGTGTATGTATTATGGTGAATAATAATTGTCAGTTTTAGAATTATGAATGCTGGAAGGATGTAAAAGGTACATTTATTTTACTACATTGTACAATTTAGAAGTTAAAATGCTTATTGGCCGCCGTCTATATTCCTGCGCCCTTTAACATCGAAGTATGTAAGATGATTTATGATATAGTACAAGAAAAGGGATTAGATCATCTTCCATTTCTCCTTCTAGGTGACTTTAATGGGGTTTTAGATTTGGGGAAAGATATAAGTAGGTGTGGTGTAGATAAGACATTTAAATTTTATAGTACTAACTTGGAGAAATAGTTTGGGGAAATAGGGTGTAGCGACTTAAAGACGAGATTTTTAAATATACTCAGAATAACAAAATAACACATTCTCTAATTCACTGTTATTAACAAAAATAGAGCATTTCAGATAAGATAAGGACTTTATCCAGAGGATGGAGGCACTCTGTGTGTGTTATATCTGAGATGTAGCAGAGTTCAAAGTGTGTCATTGTGTGTTATATCCATCTCATGGATCTCATCATGTCTCATGACTCTTTTTCTGTGTGTCAGATGCTAGTAGAATGTTTAGAAGCTAAATAAAAGTATAAGTAAACCCTGTACTCTGATGATCTAAGCATATTGTCAGCATGCAGCATCTCATAGCACAGAGGGATCATAAAGTGTCTGCCTAGAGAGTTGCTGACCACAGTCTAGAATCTTACACTTACCATCACTGAGTGATAGGAGCTCAAAACTGAGTAAAATTGTAAAGTAAGAGGTTTTAAAATGAGCTTTATTGCGTAAACATCACTAGGGGATTTAAACCCCTTTAAGTATCATGAAAGAAGAACATATTCATGTTTCTTTAGTGTGTATACTAGCTTTTACTTACATTTAGTGGACAATATCAGCTGATCATGCAGCTGCCCCTTTGTAGAACAGTGCATGCCATGGTAGACACCTGAAGCTGTGTATAAGGCAATACATGACCTTACGGCACACTGGCTCAATGTTATTGGTGGCAAGGTAGCCTTCCATTAACTTGCTTGGGTTCTTTTGGCCCTGGATTGCAGACCAGGCTCTTATTTACCTCTTCTATGGACACCATTCTGTCATTCTTTCTCATCAGTCAGGTTAAGCACTGCCATGCAGCATGTAAGCCGGGAGAATCATGCAACACAACTTCCAGAGTAAACCTTTATTACATGTTTTCCCAGAATCCCCTATTGGAGTGTCAATGACTTTAAATGTCCACATGCCTACAAGGCAGCCTTAATTGGCAGTCTCTGTAAGGAGTAAAAGATAAAATGGATTTTCAAAGTAAATTCAGCAACTTTTTGAGATCTGATCTTAAAGTAAGATGCATCTCAATTATTTACACAGAAATTCTTAGTGTGAAAATAAAATCAAAACTTAACTTTATAGTAAAATGGGGAAAACTCCCATTAAAGATTTAGCTTTGCTCAAATCACATAGAAACACGGAGAAAATTTCACTCCTACAAGTATCAAGGATATTAGAAGATTACTAGTGTGTTGGTTGGACTATAAAAACCTGTCACCAGGGACCTAATTTTCACTAAGGACAGGTTGTAAAAGCCAATCACACCTGCAGTGCAAATATGTCTTTCTGTCTCTTCTAAGCAATTGCAATACCATATAATTGTGTGTTATAACTTACCTTGCACCCTAACAAAATCCTCTGTGTAGTCCCAGGGGTTGGGCTTTGGTTTGGCTGCATTTCAAAAAACAATATTTGACTAGTCTGTGCTGCAGACTGCTCAGCTCTCAGCCCCCACCTTTGTGCTCCTATACAGTTATTCTAAAGTTAGATCCACTATGTTGAACATTAAAAGTATTGTAGATGGAGTATCCCTGTAGCACTCACTAGAGATTATAGTTTATAGTTTTGTAGAATGATGTTGTGCATCTTAAGTACAGACCACATCTTAATGACTAATGGGAATGTTAGAGGGTGGAGGGGAGTTAAGAAACTGAAATATATATCCTGGCAGAATCTGTAAGTCAATAAACTACCTAGCCTACTAAACTTAATCATCATGTGGGGACGGGGGGGTTGTTTGTATGGTTGCTGGGTGACGCTGCCGACACATATAACAGAGCTCCCCGCCTCCTATGATGATGTCACAGACTTAAGAAAGTGCTGTTGTGCAAAGCGGCCCATCACCTCTATAACGTGTTTGCTATTCTCATGCTGCTGTAGGATTGAAATAAAAAATTTGTCTGATACCGGTGATTGCCACATTATTTCTGCTCTTTCTCCTTCGGTGCTCATGAACACTACAGCTGCTTGCGGAAACAGGCCCGTATGTTGCTCCGATCCCACAGACTACCCACTTTGCAAGAGGACAGGAGTCCTAACATCACACATAAATATGAAGCAGCACAGAAAGGGAGTCTTTGCATGATATTCCTGTACGATGCTCTGACTCCTGTCCTGTACAGATCAGTTTCCATGGCATGCATGGGTGTGCAGCTACCTTAAAACAGCAGAAAACTGCTTTGTATGGAGAGAGCTCAGCCCCTGAAGCACCTCCATGATGTTTGGAGTCTTATGGCGGTAAGGAAATGTTCACACGGTGCATATTAATTGCGTTTTGAAACACAACACTTAGGAGCCTGGCCCAATCGCATATTCCTTTCAACTGAAAAAACATAGGAAATTGGGCCAAGCCCTTTCCTCTTGCCTTTAAATTAGGTTTCGAAAATTGAATCAGATGACAGCAAGTCTTCAATCCATGTACAGGAACATTTTTCATTGTGTGCTCCTTCAGAGAATGTGTGTGTTTTTTAAAGCCTAACTTTATTTACTACTAGCTGTAGAGCCCGGCGGTGCCCGGGATAGGAAATAACTGAATTTAGCAATGATAAATTGGAATGGGTTAACAAAAAATATTTTATATGTTTCTATCTTTCTCTCTGACTGTCTCTCTCCCTGACTCTCTCTGTGTGTGTCTCTCTCTCTCTGACTGACTGTCTCTGTCTCTGACCTTCTCTCAGAGGCCATCTCTGAGTGACTGTCTCTGACCATCTCTTTAAGTGACTGTCGCTGACCATCTCTGTCTCTGACCTTCTCTGTCTTTGACCATCGCTGAGTGACTGTTTCGGACCATCTCTTTCAGTGACTGTCTCTGATCTGCTCTTTCAGTGACTGTCTCTGACTGTCTCTTTTAGTGACTGTCACTGACCATGTCTTTTAGTGAATGTCTCTGACCATCTCTTTCAGTGACAGTCTCTGACCGTCTCTCTCAGTGTCTTTGTCACTTTGTCTATGGGGAGATTTATCACAAGTGTCTGAGAGGAGAACTGCTCTAGTTGCCCATGGCAACCAATCAGATCTCAAGTTTCATCAGTTCATGTGATGTCCTCTGGCAATTACCTGACAGATGCAATAAGTAACTGTCTCTGGAGTACTGAATCTACATATTGATTTCCAATAGCACTGTGTAATATATTATTACTTCTGAGGGTTTTGTAGCAGCTGGATTCCCTCGAGTCTTACTATTACAAAGAACTTTTTTTCTCAGTATGCGGTCTCAGATTTTCACAGATAGGATTCTGATTCTTTATTTTCTATGTGTTTTTTAATGGATTCATGGTCCACTGAAAAAATTTTGAGCCTGATCACAGAAGACCATAGAAATCTATTGGTCCGCAAAAAAAAAAAACCCAGGAAAAAAAACAATTGACAGCGAATGCCATACGGATGTCAAAAAACCTTATTCGGATACAAAGTAGAAACAAAACTACTCAGTCAGTTTTTTAACACATGTACAGCAAACAAGTCTGTGAGAAAAATTGCCCTTAAAGGGCTATTCCCACAAAGGCAAGATTCTTAAATATACTCAGGATAACAAAATAACTCATTCTCTAATTCACTGATACTAACAAAATACAACATTTCACAGATTTAACTCCAAACTGTCGCTAAACTGGTGTTTACAATTTGGTTACCCTGAAAATCAATTTTAGATCTTTTGACTATGGTCGGATTCTTCTCATGAATAGCTTCTCGTCTGCACACTGCAGTGCTCTCTGCTTCCTGCCCCTCCCCGCTGCATTGCAAGACCAGCTCAGACACAGGCACTTCCTGCTGGCAAGCAGCAGTGTGCAGAGACTAACTCTACAAGCTACAGACAGCAGCAAGTAGCTTGCTAACATTTCCATAATAACATGGTCCATGCTAACACAGCTACAAAAGAAGTAGTCCTTAAAATTACAGTCCTTATATTATACCAAAATATGATGCAAGAACTTCCCATCTGCTGGCTGAACTTTAGTGCTGGCACTTCAACAGTCAATACAGTACCAGTGCTAGGGCCAATTCTAGGTATTTTGATGTTTAGCAAAAAATGTTATATTGCCCCACCATGCTATACCCTGAATCCCTGCTATATTTGGACCACTTAATTTACAGACAAAAAAGTATTTACAAAATAATTAGAACGTGCTGATAATATACCCACACAGTCCCATTCAGGGACAAAATTTGGAAAGACAGGGCCCCATAGCAGACTATTTAATGGGCCCCCTTTTCCCCCTCAAAATATAGAGATTTGTATACTCATAATGAGTTCCAATCACACACTTACAGTATATATACACCATACACCATATACACACACATACATACAGAATATTCACACCATATATACACACATACATACAGTACCATATACCCCACACAGTAAGGCTTTGGTTAGAAGCTGAAACATAGCGGCATGGGAAAATGGCCATTTAATTTATTTTCACTATATGGTGTACCGCTGAATTTCTATTTGGTATTTATGTAGGGATAGGCCATTTCTCAACAGCAGACACCCTACCCTCATGTGTTGCAGTGCCGCAATATATACATATACATATATAGCCTCTATAGTCGTAATATATATTTATAGCCCAAAAAGTAGTAATGTTTATATATCCAGGGTCGCAGGCGCACTCGTTTGCGTCCCTGTGCTCCCACTTCCCTGCAACAGCCTCATCCGCCTGTTCACATTCCACTGGCGGTCTTCTCGCTCCAGCGCGTTCGCCCCCCTCCTAGAACGCCTTTCTAAGATTTAAAGGGCCAGCACGCCGATATTTGGTGCTGGCCGGCTGCCTTCCTATTAAATTCCTGTCCCCTTCCTGTGTCCCCTGTCGGATCTTCGTGCTTTGTGCCTTGGAGAAAGCTTGTTCCTTATGTCCCTTGCGTTTATGGCGATTTCCTGTTGTTATCTTGGTTCTGTTCTCGACTTCCCTCGTTTGCTGTTCTCTACAATTCAGGAAACATACGGTACATTGAACATAGAATCACCAAATTTGAGAGTGTCAGAGACAGCATTTTAAACTACATGTCTGTGAGTATATTTTATACCAAATAAATCTTAACTGTCAAGAATGCTATGCTATCTACGTGTAAATTTCTTCCAGTGATCTGCCATGACGTGTAATGTGAACAAAGGAGGATAAAAACATAGTGGTGGTGGTCTGAATAGTGGCTTATTCTAATCAGAGGATCTGTGAAATTGAACTGACTTTGTGGAGTGAATTTTAAAAAGTAAAAGGAAACAATAAGAAGATTATGAGCTCATAAATATATATATATATATTCACCAATACAATAGAAAGATGGTGGAGAAATTTAGATTTTAGCTTCCCTCCAGGGTCCCCTGAATAGGAAGAATCAGGGTTCCCAGAGCAGGAGCTCCAACAATAATCTGTCTCTATCCACACCTTCTTGTTCCTGCTGTAATCCTGGCAGCCAAGGATAGCAAGTCCTGAGCTGTATTGGACCACAGGAGGAAGACTTGAGTCCTATCTGGCAAACTATGTGTTGGTATGAAGGCCTGGGTGCCCACAGAAAGGGCTCTGAGTGCCACCTCTGGCACCCGTGCCATAGGTTTGCCACCACTGCCCTAGAGGCTGGTGTATGAAATTTAAAAATCAATCATACCCAGCGTAGCATATCATGGGAATTTTCTTTTACCTGGGCCACCACTTTTACCTAGCCCTTGATATTGTGCCACATGTGGCGTTTCTATTACGTTTGCATTGAATAATCAGAACTCGCGGTCATCCATTTAAACAATGCAAAACATTGGGTGCTATTGGGTAGATAGATTCACAGCCTCGGATGAGATTTCTGATGGTACTCGTGCATGTAACTCGTTTCAACAGTCGATTATTGTTTTAGTTAGGGGAGAGATTTGGTATGTTGGGGCTATTTTCCATGTATGGGCCAGTAGTTGACTTCTAAGAGTGAAGTGTCCTGAGAGTGCTTGCTCAGCCTGAACCCAGGGTGTATCCGTCTCTTCTTTCCACCATGACCTGGCCCTGGATAACAATGCATAACATAGCATTCTTGGTAGGAGCCAGGGCCGGATTATAGGCAGGGCTCACGGGGCTCTAGCCCCGGGGCCCCCACCATCTTGCCCCCCCAGGGGGCCTCCACCAGTTTGCACCCCCGCGGCTCAACTCCTGTGCTGCCACCTCCCTGAAGCCCGGCTGCCCCCCGCCACAGGTGACTTCCAACTGCCCGCCTCCACGGCATAGGTCACCTCCTCCCCACCCGCCTCCATGTCCGAGCCTACCGCCCCCCGTCCATCCCCCTGCAAGGCCGAGCTGCACGCCCACTGCACAGTCGACCGCCAACACGCCTGCCC
>CM033649.1:36865554-36907015 GCA_019512145.1 Engystomops pustulosus
TGGCTGTATGTAGCTGTGTTACTGGGGATGAGGTGGCTGTATGTAGCGGTGTTACTGGGGATGAGGCGGCTGTATGTAGCGGTGTTACTGGGGATGAGGCGGCTGTATGTAGCGGTGTTACTGGGGATGAGGCGGCTGTATGTAGCTGTGTTACTGGGGATGAGGCGGCTGTATGTAGCTGTGTTACTGGGGACGAGGCGGGTGTATGTAGCTGTGTTACTGGAGGCGAGGCGTCTGTATGTAGCGGTGTTACTGCGGGGATAGTGGATAGTGAGCAGGAGGACGTGTGTGCACGCTACAATCAGTGGGGGCCTCCACCAGATTTTGCGCCCAGGGGCCCCCACCAACCTTAATCCGGCCCTGGGCGCCGGCCTTCCTGTAAGGAAGGAGTGTGCTGGTTGGAGAACCACTGCCACCTCATGATGCTAGTGTGTGTGCTGCATTGCTGACATGCTGCATCCTCCTAATTATAAGGGTGAGCGAAACAGACATCAGCTACACAGAATATGACTATGTTCTGCTTGTAAACATGGCTGCCTTGGAGCTGCTGTATCTCTCCGATTACACATACACAATGCCCCCAACAGGTGCAGGGGGCGAACGCACCAGGGAAGCACATATGATACAGCCTCCACACATTAACGGCTGTCAGTCAAGACTGGGGGGGTGGCTGTGGCCTCCCACTCATGCAATAAGCTGGACAAGCTTGAATATGGCTACTGACTCATTGGACATTTACAGGCATTTGCAGACAGCGTTTTAGGACCTCATTGCCTAGTTTGAAAGCAGTAGAGGACAATGAAGGGGATAGAGGCAATGCTCTCTAATGGCAGTTTATGAAAATATATTTAGTCTATGGGGTTATTTTGCATGACGGGTTCTCTTTAAGGTCATTGCAACTAAAGTTTTCAAAACAAATATTGATATACTGGTGCAGATTTACTTACCCGGTCCCATCGCGATCCCGTGGTGCGTTGTCCGACGTGGATTCGGGTCCGGCGCCTAAAACCTGGGGCAATTTGGACGCACATAGGAATATTCTCGAAAAAAGGTGAGGGATCGCAGTCCAAGACCCTTAGTAAATAAGCCCCACTATGTTTATCTACTTTTCTTCTAAAAATATAGAACATTGATAAATTTTTTGGAAAATTCTGGTGTTCTATGTGTAGTCTAGATGTCAGGTTCATCAGAGGGCGATCCTCTCTGGCCGTGCTGGGTGTGGTGCGCTGACAGCAGTCATGGTGTGTGAGAGAAGCTTTATCATTCATTTAGAAAAGAAGAGAAATGAGGGATTCCAGTGTTTATGATCCGTCATCCGGAGGGTTGAGGTGGGGCCGCGGTGCGAAGTTCGTTAGAGAGGTCACGCGTTACAGCGAGGCGAGTGGAAGGATTACACGGTTATTTGTAGCATTTCACACCCGGCCCGAGGTTATATGAGCAATACACATCTGTCACTGTAATCACATTATTCCAAGGTGTTATATATAACAAGGAATATCCACCGCAATGGGATTTAAAGGGGGCATTCGGCATATGCCGATTGCTCACCAATCTTTTAGCATAGGGTATGAATATGAGCTTTGTAGGTGGGTGACACCTTGCACCACCACCACAGAGGACCAGGGACAAAAGCTCTTCACAGTTACTGAGGACAGCACATACATATATAGTGGCCATACATGGTATTGCGCTCAGCTCCATTCATTGGAAGTAGAAATGAGCATCAAACAGGGGGCACGAGGGACCTGATGGCCTTGAGTTGCCAGGCTGGCAAAGGCAGGAGATGATCGGGCCAAGGGTTCAAGTGTTGGAAGTCCTATCGATGAGAGAGTCGTGATTTGTGCTCATTTAACAAAGAATTCCGGAATTCCCCTTTTTAAAGATCCCACTCCCACTTAACCATACATTAATATTCCATTAGGTCTACAACATGTCCAGCTCTACTGCAAGCTATAAGTAATAACACATCTGTCTTCGGCAACCACCCACTAAGGGCGCTTACTAAGAGCTTATTGCAAAGTTATATTGAGGTTGATGTATTAAAACGATTTATTCTCAACAATCATCGAATGAAAGATACCGTGACCGCACCACTTCAAATCTGCTAACAACAGTTACATAATGTCAGGTGGATCATGGGCACTCTTTCTTCAGATGGCGAACCCTTACAGAAGTCGAGTGCCCAAACTGCAAATCCAAAACCCCCCTTCCTTATTTATCGCGAATGGGTGCCAACCAAAATTAAAGCAGTAAGCAGTTAAATTTATGCTCCCTCTGTTCAACAACGTTCATCATATTGGGCTCATGAGGAAACACACAGTAGGAAAGATGGAAAATTTCATCATTTTTAGTTCTTTCCAGTTCCACTCGATACACAGAGAAGCGTAGGCTGCTGAAGGTACTACCAAAAATAATGAGACCCTTGTCTAATTACTCCCTCTTCCTACAGTTCCCAAGTAGCAAGTTCATTATTAAAATATGACTGAAAGCAGCATCTTGTACAGGTCTTGGAACTGAAGGACGGATCTTGAGATCCTGTCTGAGTAAAGATGGAGCAATGGCCCGGGTGCCCACAGAAAGAGCTCTGGTGTCGCTCTGGCACCCGTGGCATAGGTTCGCCACCATGCTTTATAGGTTCAACACATCATAGGAAAACATAAGAGGACAAAAGGACCATACATGATGGGGCCACTTTACGACCCGTCCGCGCGATCCCCGAAAGTGCTTGTCCAACCGGAATGCACATCGGCCGCGATTCAATATATCCTGCATGTCTCGCTTCCCCGTCAGGTCCGACAGAGTTCTAGCCTCTTCTTCCCGGGGTGGTATGTACGTGCATGTCTTACGACACAAATTGAATCTTACAATTCCACGCTCAGCCCGAATCCGTCAGATTTCCACGGAGACCCCCCCCCCCCCGCTTCTATGGGATAAGGCTGGGCATATGCACCAAAATCCTGATGGCAGCGACACAATACCTGCAAATACATGTCACAGCGCCGCCAAATGCCCAAAATTCGGGAAAGTCCACGAAAATGCGATCGGTGACTCTGAGTAAATAAGCTCCATTGCATACAACATGGTTTAAAAAAAAAACAGTTAATTTGTTATAAGGAATATAATTTAAAACAACTCTTACAACATAGAAAATATATCGCAAAGTAACAAAAGTAAATCATTCCAAAGGTTCCAGTGTTTGCCAGCTATAATAGCCCTGCTGCTGCATATCGCAGCGGGGATACTCAAGAGGATTTCCACCATGTCTGTAGGGGGCAGCCGGCGGACAGCCGGATTATCAGGCAAGGCAGGGCATATGAAAAGTCGCCGGCAGCAGCGAGCGGCGCAGGCCCTCCGATCGGCCGGAGAGTCCAGAGGTCCTGATTAATCTGCCCCGATGTTCTAAGTGGGCTTACGTGGCGAATGTTGAGTGAGCGTAGATGAGATACCCCGACGCACGTTTTGTGGTGTCACCCGCATCCCAGGGGGCCTTATGGGAGTCTGTAAGGCCAGTGCGGATTTAACTAATAGCGTGCACATGTGGGGAGGGGGAGAGAGGGAATTGCCACACTCCAGCACGACCAGCACCGGAGAGAAAAACCACAAACCCACCCGTCATCGCAGGGATGGTATCACTCAGGTCACATGACCCGGCCAAGTGCTGACGTCACCCAAAATCTCCCCTGCTGTCTCCTGGAACCCGCTCTGAATGCTGGCAGGAAGAAGTGATCGCGGGACCTGGGAACATGTTACCCAGGACTCCAGAACGCCCCTTACCAAACGAGGAAGCTGAGTATTTCAGGGAAGCGAACCCAGGCACGGATTCATAAAGACAAAAAAAAGGGGGAGATTACTGAAGGTTTGTGTGTTATTCATAAAATAATTGATGACTCCATTTGTGCAAACAAAATAAGTGCTATAAAGTAAAGATGCATTTGCATTGTACATAATAAAGAGGGATCTATTTCCCATACAATAGATATTACTTATGCAGCGGCCATAATAAACGTGCATCCCTATGTACTGCTAATAAGTTACAATTAGAGATGAGCGAGCATACTCGTCCGAGCTTGATGATCGTTGACCATTTAGGTACTCGTAAATGCCGTGCTCGGACGGAGTATTTCGCCTGCTCGAGAACGATAGTTAACCAGTAATCGAATAGATTGAATCAAAGATTTGAATAGAATAAAATGAGAAAAAAAAGATTTATTCGTATAGTTGTCAGCACTGTCCAGCAACGCGCACCCAAACCAGACTGGCGGCTAGCGTTAGACTGGGTTTAAGTGGTGGCGAAAAAACTCATCCTGCGACGTCCTGCGGGGGGCTAAGGCTCTGACTAAAGCAGATAAACCACCATGATAAGGGCGAACCCACTATCAGGAACTAACTGACAGTCCTGAGCGACCCACAACATGACAGGGGGGACCAATTACTTCGTCTGCAGCTGCTGGATGGTGGAGCAGAACAGGGTAACGGGAATACAGGTATAGACCAGTGTTCACACTGGAGCCAGAATACACAACGCAGGACCTGAACGGAAAACGGAATAACGGTTATATAGACAGTGTTCACACTGGTGCACAGAATACTAACGCAGGACTGAGACAGGACAGATATATACAGGTCTTCAGGCAGATAATCAAGGTCAGATCCAGATACACTGGCGGGATACAGGTGCGGATTGATAGGCGGGCCACGGGGCATATAGCCCCGGGGCCCCCACAATCTGCCCCCCCCAGGGGCCTCCAACAGTTTGCACCCCGCGGCTCAACTCCTGTGCCGCACCTTCCATGAAGCACGGCTGCCCCCCGCCACAGGTGACCCAACTGCCGCCTCAACGGCATTCGGTCACCTCCTCCCCACCGCCAATGTCCGAGCTACCGCCCCCCCGTCCATCCCCTGCAAGCTGAGCTGAACGCCCACTGCACAGTCGACCGCAACACGCCTGCCACATACACCTGCACGCAATGTAGTACTCCGCCGCCCCACCGCCCAAAAAAACGCCTCCGCAAATCCCTCCGTCACAACCCCATTCCCCCCCGAGGAAAAAAAACGCCCCGACCCTCCGCAACCTCCCTCCGTAACAACACAAACCCCCCCCCCCGCTGGAAAAAGCACCAGCCCTCCGCACTTTCTCTCCGTCCGCACATCCCCACCCCCCTGGCTGGAAGGAAAAAGGCACTCCGCACGGCCGCCGCGGAAACCTAACTGCCGCCCAACATACGACGAACAAGAAACCCTGGCGCCCCTCGCCCGAAAGAGCACCCGCCTCCCCAGCTTCCCCCGTCTGAAAAGAACCCGCGCCCCCCCCCCCCCGGCGAACAAGCCCGCAAGACCCCACCGGCTCGAACACCCGGCCTGACGCTGTGGCCAGTAACCCTTAAAGGTAAGTATATAAATATGTATTGGTGCTTATATATAATGTATATTATGTGTATATATGCATTGCTGTATCTAGGTGTAATATAATGTGTAATATCATCTACTGAATATATGGTATATACTGTGTATATTATGCTCTACTATTATATACTGTGTATATACTGGTACATATGCATCTACTATATTATGCTGGTAATACTGAGGTACATATGGCCTCTACGGTATATACGGGTAAATGTGGAAATGTGTGTATATTGTATGTATGCATCCGACTGTATATACGGATATACTGTGAAAGTGTGTGTAAGTGTTAGTAGATGCATCGACGTATATAAATGTATATATGTGTAAATGTTGTGTATATGTGTATGTATTGCATCGCCTGATCTACATTATATACTGTTAAATGTGTGTAGTCTGTGTTATGTATGCATCGGAATGATATCGTGTATATAACTGTGTAAATGTGGTATATGGTATTAGGCATCGACTGTTAATACTGTATATACTGTGTAAATGTGTGTATATGTGGATGCAGGCAGGGGCGCACTGCATGAGGCGAGTTGGTTGAGCTTCTCGCCTAAGGCAGGCGCGCCTCTGCTGAGAAGGGGGCGGCGCGGGGGGTCAGGCCTTTGCCGGCATGTTCTCCGGAGGCCACGTACCCCCCCTCCCCTACCCACCCCCCCCCCCCGTCAGCGTCGCATGAACCTGGCCTTCACATCAACCCGCCCGCTGACATTCCCTACGCGGCAAGCCATCACATGAAACACGCCCGCTGGCCGGCAAACTCCCCCGCGTCCCCACCATCACAGCCATAACCGGCGGACATTTCGCCCGCATCCCGCCCAATGCACATCCACCGATCACCGGCATTTTATCCTCGCAGCACGCCCCCATCACATCAAATGCCGCTGGCCGGCACACTCCCCCGCGGACCGCCCCTCACATAAACCAGCGGCACTTCATCTCGCGGCTGCCCTTCACATCCACCATCCCGCCAGCCGGAGGCACTTTCCCCGCGGTCTCCGATAATAGATCAACAGACGCACCTCGGGAACTTCCCCTAGCGGCCGACGGTCCGGCACATCAACCCCCGCCCGGCAAAGGTTACCGCCCCGGTTTCCAAATACCACACCGGTTCCCCACCCCCGCTTCGGATTCCCCCCCCGGCTCGAACACCCCACCCCACCCCCACCCCCCCCGGCCTCCGTTCCCACCCCTTCCCCCGGGACTGATTCCCACCTCCCCCTGCAAAGCCCACCCCCCCCACGGGGAGGACAAGGCCCCCCAACACGCTGAAGAAGAAAAAAGCTAAGTAAACTTCTTTGTATGTAGTATATGTAAAGTATGGGGATGTATATATATATTTGTATCTTCTGTCGGGGTATAGGATGTGGGTGTTTATATTTGTGTATATACTGTTTATAAAGGTATTGCTTCAGTGTAGTCAGTATGCATGTGTGGTACATTCAGAATCTCCCAGGTAAAATAAACATATGGCGGCCACGCTGTATGTCTTATATGGGATATGGGGGCAAGCTGTATGTATTATATGTTATATGGCGGCATGCCTGTATGTATTATAAGGTTATGGGGGCACCCTGTAATGTATTAGATGGTATCTGGGGGACGCGGTATGTATTATATGGTATATGGCTCGCACGCTTGTATGATTATAGGGTAATTATGGGGGCACGCTGTAGTATTATGGTATATGGTGGCCACACTGTATGTATTATAGGTATATGGCGGCATGCTGGGGTCATAGATGGTATATGCGGCACAATGTTATGTATTATATGGGATTAGGGGCAAACCAATGGTTGTATTGAATGGTATATGGCAGCACGCTGTTGTATGATTATATGGTATATGGGGACGCTGTGTGGACTATATGGTATATGGTTGCACATGTAGTATTAAATGGTATATGGGGGCACCAGTATGATTATATGGATATGGGCACGCTGGATGTATTATATGGTATATGGTGGCACACTGATCGATGATATGGTTATGGCGGCACGCTGTATGTATTATATGGGATATGGCCTGCACGGCGTAGGTATTGATGTATATGGCGGCACGATTGTAGTATTATATGGTATTATGGGGGCACGCTGTATGTTATTTATGTTATATGGCGGCTACAATGCTGGGGGATTATATGGTATATGGCGGCAAAATGTGTGTATTGATGGTATATGGGCACGCTGTATGTATTATATGGTATATGGGGGGCACGCTGTTGTATGTATTCTATGTTATATGGCTGCACGTGTATGTAGTATATGGATATGGCGGCATTGCTGTGGGTATTATATGCTATATGGCGGCACACAGTATGTATTATATGGTTATATGGCGGCCACAATGTGTGTATTGAATGGTATATGGCAGCACGCTGTATGTATGATATGGTATATGGGGGCACGCTGTAGTATATATGGATATGGGGGAACGCGTTGTATGTATTATATGTATAGGGGGCCCGCTTGTGTGTACTATAGGTAATATGGTTGCACACGTATGGAATTAAATGGTATATGGGGCACCCTGTATGGATATATGGTATATGGGGGCACACTGTATGTATTATATGGGTATGGGGCACAGTGTATGTATTAAGGTATTATGGAGGCACACTGTGGTATTTATGGACTATGGGGCACACTGTGGTAGTATTATATGGTTATATGGGGGCACACTGTGTGCTATGTGATATGGTAATGGCAGACACTTGTGATTATGGAATGGCGGCACACTGGTGTATTTATATGGTATATGGGGGAACGTGTATGTATTATATGGTATATGGCGGCACGCGTAGTATATATGGTATATGGGGGCACGCTGTTATGTATATATGGTATATGGGGGGCACGCTGTATGTATTATAGGTATATGGCGGCAAACTTTATTTATAGTGGGATATGGCGGCACGCGTATGATGTGTAGATGTTATATGGGGGCAAGCTGTATGTATTCTAGGGTATATTGGCGGCACGCATGTATGGATTATAGGTATATGGCGGCACACTGTTATGGTATGGAATTATATGGTATATGGCAGCACACTGTATGTATTATCTGGGATATGGCGGCACGTTATGTATTATATGGTATTTTTTGGCGGCACTGTATTTTGCGGTATTTCTTCTGTTTTTGTATGTTGGATTGGTTTGTGTGAGTGTTGTGTGGTATTTTAGTGGTGGAGGGGGGTGGTATGGCGGCACGCTGTATGGTTATATGGTATTATGGCGGCACGCTGTATGTTTATTCTTTTTTTTTTTTTTTATGGATATGCGGCACGCTGTACTGTAGTAATATGGTATATGGGGGCACGCTCTGTAGGTAGTAGATGGTTATGCGGCACGCTTGTATGGATTATATGGTATATGGCGCGAAACACTGTAGGGAATTATATGTGTATATGGCGGCCACCACTGTATGTATTATAGGATATGCGGCACGCTGTATGTATTATATGGTATATGGGGGCACGCGGTATGTAGGATATGGTCTATGGGGGCAGCTGATGTATTATATGGTATATGGGGGGCACGCTGTATTTATTCATATGGTATATGGCGGCACGACGTATTGATTTGATATGGTATATGGGGGCACACTGTATGGATTATATGGTTATGGCGGCAAGCTGTAGTATTATATGTTATATGGCGGCTACGCTTGATGGGTTATATGGTATATGGTGGCACACTGTATGGATATATGTATTTGGCGGCACGCTGATGTAGTATATTGTATAGGGGGGCAAAAACGTATGGTATTATATGTATATGGGGCACGCTGCAGTATTGTATGGTAATGGCAGCCACGCTTTATTTATTATATGGTATATGGTGGTAGCGTATGTATTAATGGTATATGGCGGCACGCTGTATGTGATTATTATGGAATGGCAGCACGATGTAGTATTATATGGTATATGGCCAGCACACTGTATGTATTGTATGGTTATGGGGGCACATGCATGTATTGTATGGTATATGCAGCAAGCTGATTTATTATATGGTATATGGCGGTACGCTGTATGTATTATATGGTACATGGCAGCCACTGTATATATTAAAGTGGCTATATGGCGCTACGCTGTTGATTTTATATTGATATGCGGGATTGTTGTATGGAGTTTGTTCTGTGTGGTAGCTCACTCTGTTTATAATATAGTACATGGGAAGCTATATGTATTTGCATTGCTTTATGTTCAAATGTAAAACCAATATGATTGCGGTTGGCCTGACATCCTTTATATATTACATATATGGAGTGGGGGGGTGGGGCGTCTTTTTAGGCTCGCCTCAGGCAAGCAGAAAGGGTCGGTGCACCCTGTATGCAGGCATCGACTATATACGGGTCTATATGTGTATATACTGCGGAAATGTGTTGTATATGTGTATGTTGCATCTACTAAATACGTTGAATACGTGTAAATGTGTGTGATTTGTATGTATGCATCTACGGTATATACGCGTTTGTGTTATACTGTGGAAATGTGTATATACTGGGTAAATGTGTTATATACTGGTATCTATGTGTATGGGGACATCACACGAGGTAGCCCAAACATCGGGCACGCCAGTGCTGGAGAGGAGGAGGAGGTGATCCTCCTCTCTTCATAGAAAAAGCGTTGAGCGGCCACACACACGCAAAACGATAGAGCATGTCTATCTTTCTTGCAAGTATGGCACGGATTGGTGCCAAACATTGTGTGGCATGTATCCGCTGGGGCAGACATTGCCCTATGGGAGTCTATGAGGCCGCAAATTTGCGGCGGCATGTCACGTCCCCCAGCGGGCGTGTGAATGAGCCCCTAATATTATTCGTAGGTTATATAGTGTATAGATGCATGCTACTGGGGTATGATATGTATATACTGTGCATATGGTGTAGACTGTGATATATGCTATGCTGTGGATTAATGCATAGATGCATATACGGGCAGTCCCGGGTTACATACAGAGATAGGGCTGTAGGTTGTTCTAAGTTGGAGTTGGTATGTAAGTCGGAACGTAACTATCATGTGTAATCCACAGCCAGAACTTTTTTGGAATCTGAGACAATTGTATTTAAAAATGTTGGGTTGTCATAAGAAAGGATAACACAGAAAGTATCATACAGACGCTGTGACTAACTGTTACAGCTGATGATTGTTAGCCTAAAGACTAAAGTACATAAAGTACCAAAGATCCAGAGGTCGTGTGTTGTTGTAACTAGGAGTCGTATGTAGTCGAGTGGTTAGTAAGGAGGACCGTCGTTGCTACTGTATTTATACCCGCCATAAATTTATATGCACATATATAGGTTGACACTTTAATAGTATCGTAATATATGATGTGTGTTTTATTATAGTGCTAGGATTAGTCTCAAGTAGTGAAGTGTGTGGGTTGACTGTGGGTGCTGAGGGTATATGGTACAGGGATGCATGACTGAGCGGTGAGGAGGTAGATTAAAGATGTGTTACAGGGGGGAGAGTGGCTGTAAGTAGCTGTGGTAAGGGGGTGAGGCCGGCTGGCATGTAGCAGTGTTACTGGGGCAGGGACGGCGGCGTGTACTGTGAGCGGCTATTGCTGTGTACTGGGATGAGCGGCTGTATGTAGCTGGTTACTGGGGGAGAGGGGCTGGTATGTGTGTGTTACTGGGATGAGGCGGCTGATTATGTGCTGTGTTAACTGGGGA
Organism: Engystomops pustulosus; assembly: GCA_019512145.1. Taxonomy (NCBI): domain Eukaryota; kingdom Metazoa; phylum Chordata; class Amphibia; order Anura; family Leptodactylidae; genus Engystomops; species Engystomops pustulosus. The sequence continues at coordinate 36,876,640 of CM033649.1, forward strand.
GTGGGCGGGGCTGATGTAGATGTGTTACTGGGGAGTATGAGGCGCAGTACTGGTAGCGTGTACTGGGGGTGAGGGGCTGTAGTTGTAGCTGTGTTACGGGTGAGGCGGTTGATGTGGGTCTGATGGGCTGCTGTGTTGTAGCTGTGTTACATGGGGTGAGCGGGCTTGGTGTGTTAGCTGTGTTACGGGGGATGAGGCGGCTGTGTGAGCTGTGTTCTCTGGGGATGAGGCGGCTGTGTTGTAGCTGTGTTACTGGGGGGCGGAGGCGGCTGTATTTTTGTAGCTGTGTACTAGGGGTGTAGGCGGCTGGCTATGAGCTGTGTTACTGTGGATGTGAGGCGGCTGTATGTAGTGTGTTACTGGGGATGAGGCAGTGTATGTAGCTGTGTACTGGGGGTTGAGTGCGGCTTCGGCGTATGTAGCTGTGTTATGGGGATGTGAGGCGGATGCTATGTAGTGTGTTACTGGGGGTAGGCGGGGGCGTATGTACTGTGTTACTGGGGGTGAGGCGGCGTGTATGTAGCTGTGTTACTGGGGATGAAGGCGGCCCGTATGTAGTGTGTAACGGGGGGCGAACGGTGGTATGTAGCTGTGTGTATGGGGTGAGGGGCTGTAGTAGCTGTGTTTTTTTACTGGGGATGAGGCGGCGGTGTATTAGCTGTGTTACTGGGGGTGAGGCGGCCTGTGTATGTAGGTGTTACTGGGGATGAGACGGACTGTATGTGAGCGGTGTTACTGGGGGCGAGGGCTCGGGCGTGACTGGTGATAGCGGTATAGCTGTGTTAATGGGGGTGAGGGGCTGGATGGAGCTGTGTACTGGGGATGAGGCGGCTGTATGTAGCTGTGTTACTGGGGGTGAGGCGGCTGTATGTAGCTGTGTTACTGGGGATGAGGCGGCTGTATGTAGCGGTGTTACTGGGGACGAGGCGGGTGTATGTAGCTGTGTTACTGGAGGCGAGGCGGCTGTATGTAGCGGTGTTACTGCGGGGATAGTGGATAGTGAGCAGGAGGACGTGTGTGCACGCTACAATCAGTGGGGGCCTCCACCAGATTTTGCGCCCAGGGGCCCCCACCAACCTTAATCCGGCCCTGGCGGGATATACACAGGTCAAGTCAAGATCAAACAGATAATATACAGGTCAGGTCAAGATCAAGGTTAAGCAGGCAATATACAGGTCAGGTACAGATACAGGCAGACAAGCAGAGACGGGTCAAGAACAAACGGGTATAAACACAGGTCAGACTAAAAATAACCAGCAAGGCATGATGGGAATGGGCAGGTATATAAGGCAGTTCCCGGACACGCCTCCAGCAGCACACTGGGGGAACTGTCCATCAAGCTAGTAACCCTTGCTGGGCAGAACTAAAATGCAAGGAACAGGGTGTGGCTCTGTTAATCCAAACACATGCAGTAAGCCACAGTTCACACACAGATAAACGTCCATCTATTCCGCAAACTGCGGATAGTGCGAAGTTAGGCACGGATGTTACAATAGTAATTGATAGCGTTAGGGTGTTGTATTATAATAGTATTATGCAGGAGTGATACAAGAACCCAACAGCCCTTGTTAGGGCTACAATAGGTTTTTTTTTTTTTTATTTGCTTGTGGCTGGGCTTGCTGGCACAAGTAGTGCAGCTAGTACCATTGTGACGAATTTGAGACAATTTTTGGCTCTTAGTGACACCCCTGCAGTTTCCTGTCCATTTCTGTGGTGTTTCCATCATTTTCTGAGGTTCCCAGGTGTTTGGCCAAGCTTCCCTGTGCAGAGCCTTGGTCCCCTTGAAAAATGCTCGAGTCTCCCATTGACTTCAATGGGGCTCGTTATTCGAGACGAGCGGTAGAGCATCAGAAAAAGTTTGACTTGAGTAACGAGCACTCGAGCATTTTAGTGCTCGCTCATCTCTAGTTACGATATATTACTATGGTGTATGACACACCGTGAATTACATAATCAACGCAAAATCAGGTGATTATAATGATTACAAAAATTAACCATGAACCAAAAAAGATCTAAAACCCCACATGTACTAACATATCCGCTAATCCCAATAATATACTATATGATACTTAATGTGCTAAATGTTCTATGCAGCCAATATACTACCTCCCATCCTCTTATATCATTTTAAACACGTAAAATAGAGGGAGATGTTAATAGCCTCTTAGTCATGTTAAAAAGTCCATATTAACATATTGGGGCACATTTACTTACCCGGTCCAGTCACGATCCCCGATCCGGATGGTCCGACGAAGATTAAGTCCGGCGCGATTCACCGACATTGTGCACCCGAGATCCTGCATCTGTTGCTTCCCCGCACAGGTCCGCCGGAGTTCACCTTCTTCTTCCCAATGCTTGTAAGTGCTTGTCTTGCGACACAATTTACAATGTTAAATCCTGTGCGTTGTCCGAATGCGTTGGATTGTCTGACGGCCCGCCCCCCAATTTGTGTTGGAAATCGTCAGGAAACCAGACAAAAATGCGCTTTGCGGACCCTTAGTAAATGAGACCCATTCAGTCTCTAGTTTCTCCATTCCTTGCTTCTTTTCTCTCTATAGAACCGGTCCAAAGTCATCACACAGATCTCCACGGCCCAGGCCATCAAACAACCAAGACAGGCAAGTGTGTCATCATAGTGGTTTTTATTTTCTACAAAAAACATTTACAAAAAGTTAACTTTGTAAAAAAACAACAATTAAAATACATAAGATTGAAAACCAGCGTGGGAGTAATAATTACTGAATATAATCTCAAGAGAACCTATGGATGGAACAGGGTAACTCCAGAAAAAGCATCACGTGGACACCCCATAGACCAGTGGTGGCGAACCTATGGCACGGATGCCAGAGGCGGCACTCAGAGCCCTTTTTGTGGGCACCCGGGCCATCACCCCAGCATGAAGTTCACCAGACAGGACTCAAAGAATCTTCCTGCAGTTCCAAGAAAATTAAAAGATGCTGCTTTCAGTAATATATTCATACTGACTTCACTACTTGGGACTGTAGGAAGAGGGAGAATGAGTAGACAGGGTCGAATTATTTTTGGAGGACCTCCTGCTGGCCCCACGATTCTCTGTGTACAGAGGGACACTGGAAAGAAGCTAAAATTATGAAAATTTCTACTACTTTCTACTATGTTGGTGTCCTCAGGAGGCCAATATGATTGAACGTTGTTGAACAGGGAGCAATAAGTTACTGCTTTAATTTTTGGTTGGCACTTCGCAATAAATAAGAAGGAAACAATAAGAAGATTATGAGCTCATAAATATATATATATATATATCCAACAAGGTGCTGGAAGCATTCCTCAGAGATTTTGGTCCATATTGACATGATGGCATCACACAGTTGCCGCAGATTTCTTGGCTGCACATCCATGATGCGAATCTCCCGTTCCACCACATCCCAAAGATGCTCTATTGCAGTGGTGGCGAACCTATGGCACTAGTGCCAGAGGCGGCACTCGGAGCCCTCTGTGTGGGCACCCAGGCCATCAACCCAGCATGAAGTTCACCAGACAGGACTCAAAGAATCTGCCTGCAGAATCTTCCTACAATGATAGGCGAATTTGCCCTCCTCCTTTCAACTGGGTTGGTGTCCTTGGAAGACTGAAGGATTGAAAATTGTCAAAGAAAAAGGAGAAATAAATTACTGCTTAAATTGCAGCACTTTCACTTTGCTATAAATAAGTGGCTTTTAGTTGAAGTTTGGGCACTCCGCCTCTAAAAGGTTAGCCATCACTGCTCTATTGGATTGAGATCTGGTGACTGTGGAGGCCATTTGAGTACAGTGACCTCATTGTCATGTTCAAGAAACCAGTCTGAGATGATTCCAGCTTTATGACATGGCGCATTATCCTGCTGAAAGTAGCCATCAGATGTTGGGTACATTGTGGTCATAAAGAGATGGGATTTTATACTTTGATAGATTCAGGCATTTTGAGACACGGCTACTAACAAACACGTTTGGATGTTACGTATTCAAGTTTCTATCCAGTTCTAGGGAATGGGGGGGGGGGTGGTGGATTGAATTTTTTTTTTGTTGTTAGATTTAACTGTTTTTTGCAAATATTTTATAGACCCTCTAGGGTTGGTACATTTAACTTAGATGACTGATTGCTCCTACAATATACATGCAATGTGGCGGTTGCAGTATACAGCATTTTTACACAATATAATTACAATGAGCCACTGGATCATTGTAACAAAAATGCAGATCCAGACAGCTCGGGAAGTGACGAAGACCTGAGGGGTTACAGGGGAGGAGGGCTTGTAACTGCCCAAAGGTAGTAGTCCAAGTTCTGGCGGTGTGGCCCGGGGCTGCGTTGACTTCCAGGAGCTGGGTACTGCCGCATGAGCTGTAGTAACTGAATCGGTATGGACAATATGTGTAGAAGGCCCCTTGCCCCCAATCGGAGTTTCCTATGGGGGTGATTGCTTGCTAGAGACGGAGCAGCTGTACAACACAGCCACAGTTCTGGTACCAGCTCCATTTAGGGGCGGTTGCCAGAAGCATGCATAAGAGTAAATCTGCATTAATGCGGAAAACACACCTCGAGCCATGAAGTTCCATTTACAAAAAATGTCAGGAAGGGTTAACGTAAAGGTTTTTAATCTTCGTCCAGCTTTTTACTATCTTTTGCGATAAGATACATAGCATAGAAAAGTTATCTAGTGCAGAAAGGAATCTGAGATAATAATAATATAGAGCTAATCTGTTACATAAGACTGTCATACGGCAATATATGGAAATTGTGTTCCTATTTTATTTTTTTTTTTGAACATTTCCAGGAGCTGACAATGGCTCACAGCAATCTTTACAAAAGAAAACTCTTGACCCTTTCAGGTATTTATTGTAAATGATTTCGGGTTGGACCTTTATTCTTACTATTTTTAAACTTCTAAACATTCCATCCCTTTATCGCTTTAACCATCTGTTATATTTCTGTGAACCAGTTATAAAGATTAAACTGGAACCCATTTTTTTCGCGATTTACTCTGACGTCTCACCCCTTCTCTTTCCGTTACCACCTGTCTACCCCCTGGTCGATCCCTCTGTTCCACATTTCGTTGCTTTTCCGTCCAATGGTGCCTTCCCTTGCAACCAACCATTTAGAACCCAACACCATACTGAGCCCGCGTCTTTCTTGACCCCCCTCCATAGTTTTCAGCTCCCGCTATTGTTTCCTTGTCATCCACAATCGGAGCCTCATACAGAGATAAAATAATTTGACACCACGAAAGTGCCTATCGCCCTACTGCATCTCCTAGGTAGGCCCTGTTAATCGCTCCCTCCTCGCTACGGATCTATGAACTCACACTCTGCACTTGACTTTATATTGAGCTCATTTTAGCGAAACTCTTTGCGCTCGAGATGATGTTGTTCCCCTTGTGGCTATAGTCTGGCATTTTTGCCGCGGTTCACATTTCTATTACTTATGCCCTTTGGCATGTTCTAACAACGCATCCATCACCCGCCCCTCCCCCAGTATTAATAGATCACCCCCCCCCCCTATTATATGACCTTTAAACATTACAGTTACACTGTAAAATTGCAACATAAAGAAAACAGAAAAATTTTCAAATTTGTTAAGAATAAAACTCAAAAAGTTGCTGGAGGGGCACTCAATATGTGCATGGCATTGATAAACACACGCAGGGGTATAAAGGCAGGACACAACAAGGAGCAGTAGCCCGAACACGAGGGACCCCCCATCTGTACCTATCTACTTATTGGGTTCCACCCCTAAAAGGGGCCAATACGATCGACGTTCCCTGCCTGGGTAAGCTCTGAAAACGTAACATAAGCGAGTATACAATGACAAGGACGCAAGAGCGGGCGATACGAACAATTAAAATCAATACCGAAACTAGAGAAGCGAGACACAGGCAATAAATCAGAAACCAGAAACTGAGAAACAAGAGAAGCTAGAACACAGCAAGATAGCAGTGTGACCAGCAAGGAGCAGTCACAGTAAACTGATAACTATAGGGAACTAGGCCCTGCAAAGGGAGGAAAGGAGCAAGCAATTACCGATCCACAGAGTAACTCTTGTAAGACAGAATCAGTGAGGGCGGGTGGCAGACACTAGGTGCAGACAGCCATTAGACCTAGTTCGACGCAGGATGACGCGTTCTGTCTCCTAATCCTACAGCACGGATAGGGAGATAGCAGACGCAGAGTGACAAGGGGAATTTGCCATGTCCTGTGTGAGCAGAGCTCTGAATGGTGATAGAGAATGGTCCCTGGAATTTGCACATCCAGTAGTTGGACGTGAGCAAAGAGCAATGATAGAAGGCCAATTGGAGTATCTGGACAATTATTAAACATGATGAAATGTGGATGGAAGGTATAGAGTTGAGACATGCAAAAGTGTAGTTGAGACAGAAATAAAAATGATTACACAGTCCAGAAAACAATATACTTGGGAAGCACAGAAAACAGAAACAGAACTCCATTTTTCTGCAACATCTGTATTAAATGAGAGACATTATGTTTGTATCATCCTTTGCACTAAGACATCATTGGTGTAAATTTTGTACAGTGTCAATGCGAAATATAAACAATCGCTAAAATGTTTAATCCTTATGGTAACGACATGTGCAGGTTTCCACATGTTGTCATGGGAAGTCGATAATTGACTGCAACTGTACCTTATCTCACTCACCGTTGTGTCAGTCTGAGTGTTTCCCAACAATTATATCGAATGCCATTTAAGTGTAGGCTAAGTTGTTGACCGCTAACTGCATTGTGTGTGTTTTTCATGACCACTAATCTATCGAATCGTATTATTGTACGCTGAAGTATAAAAAACCATTTACCCATCACTTGTTTCTCCACGGCTCTTTTATCTTGTGTCTACATTTCTACTTCCTCCAGACCTCACCTCTAGTACTCCTGTACCCTTCCCCCCCCACGCCCCTCACCACTTCCTCCACTCCTCCCCATTCCCCCACCCTTATCTCTCTTTTTTTTTTCCTACCATTTATGATAGAGACCACCTGTCCCCCCCACCGTCAACATTACTGTTTTTTCCCCCCCCTCACACCTTAATTATTTAGCAGCATGTACTTTCCCCTCCCTGTGTATCTATTCTGTACACCAAGTCGCCTAAGCTGGCTCCTCGCTCTCCCACCTTTACCGTCGCGTAGAGTCGGCAAACTGAGACACATTGGCACGGGTAGTCATGTTCACTACGAGGCTCAGTAGTACATGCATTATGTCCTACATTCAGTTTTTGTTACTAGACCCTCCTTCCACCCCCCGAATGGCCGGGGACATCTAGTGCTTTCTACCTACCACACAGGCTCATAAATATCATGTGTTACTTTGTAGAATTTAGCCATTTGAATAGATTGCACCAGACAAGGTGATCAACTTAGAGATTTAAGGCAGGTCAGCAAAGAGTATGTGACAAATGAAAAGATCAGAAGAGCGGTAAGATAAGAACCCTTTCTGACAACAGAATTCCCATGATAGTGGCATACTTAAAGCTCTAAGTATTCATGCCTAGAAGAAGACCATTAGTGCAGCTGTAAGCTAGGACCTATTGTTAGTGAGTTAAAAAAATCAGAATGATTATGTCACTGATAGTGGTGAAAGATCTGAATTACAACCAATTAGACTTAAAAGTCTCTTGATGGTACTTTAATTCTTATGATGGAGAATACACAGGTCTTAGGGAAAAGATAAGAGAAACTTTAATAAAGGTCAAACGAAAAACCCTTAGAGTAAATGTAATCTTAAGTACAATAAACTCCAGGAAACCTACTATCAATCCAAGCATTTGATAAGGCCAGGAACTTACTATAGATCTCTGCACATGACTGATGGTAGTACTCTCTTATATGTTTATCCCATTGCTCCTCCTTCTAAATAGGCAGTCTGAGGGGCTCTGATGGGCATGCCAGAGCCCCTAGGGGCTACCAGCGTCACAGGCTGTGCAATAAGCAAAAAATGTCAAACCCCTCCATTCTGTCTCTGCCTCCTCCCTCTGCCTGGTAATCTAGGAGCAGCAGGAAGTGCAGGGGAGGGGAGGACTGATAAGTCTTGTAGCAGCCGCATCAATGTTTGAAATCATTAAATCATAATGAAACCTTACACATTGGTATCCGTGATTGTAACCTTCCCCAAGGAATAGTAGCAGTGTCATTTGGAGCGCACAGTGAAAGATTGAAAACCTGTTGTACAACAAGCAAATGTTTTTCCAATTATTTTTTTTCGCCCAGAACTGGCTGTCCTCTCCTTGCTTGTCCCTCTAAAGTCCCCTTTTGTCACAGGGGCCAAACCACGCCCTTTAAACCAATAAATCCCTCCCTCATTGTTATTTTTACTGATGGGGGATGTGCAAAAGTAACAAACACCCATATGCAAACCCCCCCCTTTTCTTGTTACACTCCCAGAGTGTTCCATATCTTTTGTGCTTCACTACCTGAGATTTTCAACCCTACTTAAGATCCATCACATATATTTTCCCCCGTCACTTGACCACAGCCGCCTTCCATAACAAAACATTCTTCTGTTTGTTCGCCAACATGACTAGAATGTAGTGGATGAGCATTCTTCTACTTTGAGATGTACGGGCTAATTCACCACCCCACAGTGAAATATTTATTTTCGCATAGAGGCAAGTGAACGTTCTAAGTGTATAATCACAAAAAAGAAAGAAGATACCCTTTAACAAGTAGTATAAAGCTTTCTAGAGGGCCTAGAAAACTGAGCCTTGTTGGTGTTCAACAGGGTAGAGATGCATGACCCCCCACCCTTTATCTTATGCTAGTACGGAATATGATATTAGTTTATATTAAATATTAAAATAGTCATGTGTCCAAGACGCCTTTCTTTAACTACATTACTCTATTGTCAGGCACTGGCTACTACACAGATACTTTCCAGCTATATGACCCTTAAGAAGGTTTTATCATGTCACACGTCAATGAATTCAAATGATAGCCGCTTCAAATACGGTCTCGGGAACCCCGGTAAGACTGTTTTTTATGAGAATATCAGCACTTAGCGATAATATACTTGCGACGGGAGCCACAATGTCATATGAAGAAAAGCAGTATTTAGAAATATATTACCATTCTTTAACACTTTTACATAATGAAGAACTGCTGTGTATGAAATATAATCCACGTGGTGAGCAAGGGGAAATGCTTCTAAAGAAGAACAGATAAGCAGACTTCACGCTGCCCAGATGTTGAACATGGGGGAGACAATTCAGTTCCTAAACTTAGAAACTCGTGTGTATTAATGTTCAGAAAATAAAATCCATCCATAGCACTGGTATATACATTAACCCCATGAGCACTTATCCTCATTAGCCCAATAAGTCCTATTTAGATCCTTTTTCCTCAAGTGCAGGAACAGAAACAGATAAGGATAAGATCCAGCAAGCATTCGTGCGCAAATTTCTTAAGTGCTTTAGTAGAGCAACACAAGGAAATGTGATTATATAAAGTACACATATAGGTTCGCTTGTAGATCTCACCAACGGAACATCACCAGTGGCTTTATGTATGAAATGTAGTCCTTTGGACACCTCCATGGCCACTTCAACACTACTTGTTCTGCAAGCGGATGCTATGAGCTAAGACCGGATCATGGTCTTGTGGTCTGCATATAGGGCCTAGGAGTAAAAAACGTAAGTGTGAAAAAGGACATTACGATACATGGCAGTACAGTATTAGTATACAGTATTACAGGTTATTAGAACAACATCAAACGTGTAGAATACAAAAAAATTAATTTAATAGAGACGATTTGTCAAAATAATTAAAAAAAATTCTACATAACAAAGATAAAAAAAACTAAAAATTACCTTCCTCTACAAGGTATATTTGATAAAAGATACTTATTTATCTAGATATATATATATCGATAATATATTAATAAGATATATATATATATTAATTAAATATAGATTTTGGCACCATGAGGTAGATGAGGAGCCTAGTTTTCATATTGGTTATCTGCGCGTGCACCAGCGCGCTCAGAGACCCCACAATTTATCACCTTGTGTTTAATTTATAGTACTAAAAGCTTGTATACAGCCCTCAAATGTTTTAAGTTAAAGAAACAAGTGGTATAGAATAGCCAATTTTTGTTCCCCAGAGGTAAGGAGAAGTAATAAATGTGTTATACCTATGATATCAGTAGAAGAACTGAGAGCAGCCGAGCACCTAAAGATGCTGTGGTGCAGGGTGCTCATTGATGTTAGACGAACTTATTCGATGCATCGCAGGGGTCGTCTAACGAAATACGAGCCCCATAAGTTCAATGGGAGACCAGGGCAGCGCATTTTTCACAAAGGACCATGGTTCGAATAAAAATGTGTTATTTAATGAAAACGGAATGTTCTTCTCATAAGTTCGCAGATGTATTCAAACATCTGCAATCTAATCTTCTATGTTCGCGCGTATAGACTCCGCGTACAGAAGTTATCCGATGTTGAAGTACATTGAAAATAAATAAAAACGTAAGCACAGTCATTTAGTGAAAAAACGCTGTGAAAAACCACAGTGGGAAGAATAGATTGCAGATGTTCGGCACATACTTGCTTGACTTGCGGGTCTATACGCTGTCCGGGATCCATGCGGATGTCCCCGGTTTGTCTCTGTGCTGGTACCACCGTGTTCCTTGCTGATGCTCCCCGGTTGTCTTCCGTGGCTGCTTGGGATCCCTTAGTTATTCGTTACTGCCCTGCCCCTATTTCTTCCGTGATCCCGATTGAGTCCGTGTCTGCCCATGTCTCCATTAATGCCCGATGTCTACCCTTGTCTTCCGAGTTTATCCTCTTCCCACGTTGTTCCTTCTTCCCATTTCTCCGTTTTTTCCCCATTTTCTCTTTCGCCCCTTGCCACCAAGATCTCCATTGCTTGACGAGTTCCGTGTCTGCCAAGTATCGGTCCGTGCTGCCGACACAGTGATCTCAGTGCTTCCCACTTCTCCTTTTTCGCGGCCGAGTCTCGTGCTTCATGCCTGTGCCCGAATTGTCCGTGCTACATCATCTTCGTTGTTCCCCCTTGTCTAACCGTCTGCCCTGCACCCAATGTCTCCGTGCGGTGCGAATGAGTCTTGGAGCTGCCCGCTGGGCTCTGTGCGCCCCGAGAGTCTCGGCTGCTGATCCTGGTGTCTCTCGAGTGCGAGTTGCTATTGTCCCGGCCCCGTGTCTTCAATGTGTTCGATTCACGCAATCTATGGTTATCTTCACAATAGTATGGTTCTGCACCGTTCCGCGCGTAACACCACGAACAAGTATAGCCTGCCTAGTGCCCGGATCATGCCAGTAATGACTATTTTCACTCTGTCTTCAACTTGGTGTGTCACTTCCCAGCCGTGTTCACTGTGTTCCTTTTTTTCTATTCTTCACTCGTTCTTCACTGTGTTTTTTAATTAACCTGCTCGATCGTGAGAGGGGGGACAGACTCTTCGAGCAGAACGAGCCGTTTCGAGTACGCTTACTGAGCTCGAACGAGCCTTCACGCTCATTGGTCTGTCCTACCCACACAACCCAACCCGCCCTCTAAAGAAAATTTTTTGAGGATGTTAATGGATACTAGCTAGTATCTGCGTACGAGTTCTTGCAATCCATGCCTTTCCGTTATGGGTACCCCCCCACCCCGTATTGTGTACTGCACTTCTGTTCAGGTAGAGGGACCCAAGAAAGGGGTTCATTAATATCAATTATTATGCACAAGAAAAGTTCGTTCCAAAGATAGTAGAACAGATCCGTGCACGACTTACTCAACATCGATGGACCGGACCTGATAACAGAGGAGAAATGTGAAATCCAGCGGTAGTATAGATCATTTATTCAGATGATGGTGGGTTCAACTACACAGAACCACAATGATCAACCTGGCATGTTAAAATGATGTTTTATGAACAAAATGAGGGAGTAAGTAGTAATTTGATCATCTTTATCTGATCGATTATTTAGCTTATGTGGGTCTAGGGAAGAGTAAGTTTACCATTAATTTCTTATAGTGTAAACTTTAGTCAAAACTTAAATATGTTAAATTGATATGACAGGATTGAAAAGGTGTGGGTTGAATTTTTTCAGCTACTCATTTCTGTAAACTCCATTAAAAAATAAGAGAAAAATTAAGATTTTGCACATTTTCCTATCAACCATTGGAGCATAAAATAGCACATTGTCACATCTGTCAGGCGAACCATGGATATAGGTCAGTCTGTCAATTCAAGTGGTAAGACCTTTGTCAGAGATTCACGTGAATTAGAAGTAGAATATTCAAAATGACATCTTGCATTCAGGATGACAGATATTGCTACAGAGCGGCATTTCATGCATTTTAAAAAAGGAAAATGTTTTGACCACAAATAAAACTAGCCTAAGTCGATTATATTTGCTCAACAAAATTGCAAGACAATTACAGTAAAACTCAGAACGAAAAAAATACCAAAAATAATTTTATATTTAAAAAGTGCAAATTTAAACACATAATGATTCTGTCTAAATGTATGTGTGATACATCTAGATTCCATTTATGTTATGGCATAAGCAGAGGGCGACATTGGAATTTTACTTTGCTAACTATATGTCAAATATTTATCTAAGCCCCAAGGTCAGTAACTAAATAACTATTTCCACAACATTTGTAAATGTGGATTTTCACCATACCATCTTCATCAATTCCACTAACACACAAGTGTACAAAAACTCCTCGCAGATGCAGCCCAATTCCCTTTCTGTGGGCCAACAGAAGAAAAGTCAACCCATTTCTAACGACCACAAACCATACCCTTCACAACCAGATTTCAGGTATTTAACCCCTTCCTGCCAATGCCATTGTTTGTTTGGCATTTCATTTTTCTCTCGCATTCTGACAATCCGAATGTTAATGATTTCCATTGTGGAGCCTTGTGAGGCCGTGCGTTCTTCGAAGACAAATTGTGCTTCCTAGTGGGTATGAATATCATGCCGTACTAGGAAGTAGAACAATATCCAAAGCATATGAAATTGCCAAAAAAAACACAAACATCTGCACTTTTTCTTGTTGTGCTATGTTTTATTGGCTGTAATTGAGCTATCTAAATAACCAAATCCTCTGTATTCTCTGAGTTGGTATGCCGTAAGGGTACAATACAGTATTATGGTTTTATAAGTTTGAATAGATTTTAAAAAATTAAACTTTCTGTATGAAAAAAACATCTTAATTGCACTAAATTTGATGTAATAACTTTTTACTGTGCCACAGAGCTTTGTAAGTGTTGTAAATTAAGCAGAATGATGTATTTTTATGTCGAATTTTTCGACGTATCCACCTTTGATTAGGTGGAATTTATGATGAGTGCCAGAATGGCGAAATATCGAAAAATATTGCCGGCAAGGATTGGTGTTTCTAGTGAGTTTTTGCGGACTAATGCCAGTGAACCCTCTTCACAATCCTTAAGTGCCCTGAACCGTACTAGTAAGGAACGTGTTTGTAAGTGTTTAAAATTGATAATCTAATCTAGGCAACCCGTAAACAGGGAATTAGTCAGCTAGGAGAAACACGGAGTAAAGGTCAGTCACCGGTATATGTGAAAGTGACACCAGTATGAATCAAAGCAGAGAATGCTCTGGCTTGAAAAGGCTATGACACCATGGAAAAAGGGGGAAAATCAAGCGTCCAATTGGTCCACAGTGCAATGGAATTTCTAAAAGGTAAACGTTATCCATCGACAATGAGCTATAAAAAACAGCCAATGGAGAGCTACATGCATTCAGTCACGGGTTTTGGATGCATATTATCCATTCATGACTAACACAGAGCTACACCTGTGCATTAAATACTCGACAAAGAAGATCACATGCTTTCCTCGAGCCAATGACACAATGATCAAATTAAAAAAGAAACATCTGATATCTAAAGCAGAAAAACATGAAATCAGATACATTCAATAATGACAGATCATATATAACCTTTTGTTGAGCCTTTATGTACCCTTGGTCCCAAGTTAAAGATGCCAAAAGTTTTGCAGTGAAGTCTCCACCCCTGACCCACTTACGCCATTATGGCCTGTGCACATTCCTAATACCATGAATAAAAAAAAAATACAGTTCCCTGATGCCCGGTATGAAAGTTGCATGGACAACATAGAAACATCAAGACATCCATATTTTGGGAAGGTGACGGCAAGTGGTCAGATATATGTTAGCGCCTAGTGCATTTTACATGCCTCGATGGGTGTTGAGAGACTAAGTATGGGCAATCTATGCGGTGTTATGACACTGGGCGCAGTGATGGGAAATCCGTGGCCTCTGGGTTGAGAGCTCTCCAGATGTCTCAGGCAAGGACCCTCTAGGATGTATAAGGCCTCCTTAATATTTTCTGTGGGAATAGTTAGATTTTTTGTAGAAAGCATACAGGGATCTTAACGCTAAGTCAGACACCTCCCAGTATCGTATAGTGTCTGAATTGTAGATAGCCTTTTCAAAACCAGCCGATTGTCCTTTATTTGGTGAGGTATAAGAGATTAAAGGTGTTCTCAGTTTTGCCTTGAATAAGACTTGTGACCTCTCTTTTCAACCATGTCAGGCATGCATGTGTGGAAAGGGGACCTCTCAAGATTTATGACACTTCAGGCAGTTGTAGGGTATGACGGGGGAAGCAGGTGGAAGGACTTTTTGGGGAAACTGGGGGTTTGCAATGTGTCTCCTGCAGGAAAACAAATTGTCTTAGTTATCACGCCGTAGTAAAAACGTGAGTTGTGACTCTTTGGGGGTATTGTAATATGGTTACAACTTTTATAGTCGCCATTGACATGGTTTGCTAAATTGTTGTATGCGTATACCTTTGAATGCATGCACAGCACTTTATCACAAGTCCCTAGACTCCTTGACGCGGCTCTCTATCATGGCCCTTCACTCAGCTGTGTGCTCACTGCCTGAAGAGGCTCCTTCCCACCTAATGTGGTAAAATAGTCCCTGTATTACTGAAACCAGACAGCAGTAGTCCACTGATCATGGTAGTGTCCATATAATTCCCTCTACCAAAGCCCACACCCTGTCCTTTATGCTTGTTGTAAGTAAGAAAGAAATGTTTGATATAAAGTTTTTGTCCCCAAAAAAACTTTTACCCCAGGAAAAAATATATTTCATCTGGCTCCTTGTATAAATACTATCTCCATTCTGCCCATAGCAACCAATCATGGCTCATCTATCAGTCTCCTAGCAAAAAACTGGAACTGAGTGAAGAAGACTGGCTGGCTGTAGGACAATATAGAAAGGTTTTCTGTGAGTGTTTGATGAATTAGCCATTTGTCTATCAGATCCTATCGAAAGATCATCTTTTTCTATATCTGCCCTATCTATCTATTTCTTTCTAAACTCTATCTATCTATCTACTACAAAGGCTGGGGAACAGCCGAAACGTAGTGGAGGGTGGAAAAAAACACTACGTGTTTTTTCAGTAATGGGAGGGCTGTCGTTTTTTACTTTTTGGCTATCTATCAGTGTACTTATGTTTTTATCTATTGTGTATCTTGTTAATATTTATCTCCGAAAAATCTATATCGATCTCTATCTTCAATCTATTAGTTTCTACAGACTTCTATTCTATTCTTCTCCTCACAATAGTCATATCTATATCCTGTACATATCTATGAGTTATAGAGATGAGTGCAGTATACTCGTCGAAGCTGTGCTGTTAGAGTATTAAGGTACTCGAAATGGCTCGTTGCTCAGACGAGATGTCCCCTGCTCGAGATCGAGCCTTTCATTTAAAAAAACAACAGTGAGAACAATGAAGAATAGAATAAAACAGTGAACAAGTGAACACAGGATCATGTAAGTGAAAAACACAGTGAAGAATAGATAACGAGTCCGGCCATTAGCTTACTGTGCGGAAGATAGCCGAAACGGTTGCAAACAAAATAGTATGTGGAAGAACAATTATATGTGTTGAAGCACACATGAAGAACATGGTGAGAGCAGGACAGGACATCGGGGGGAACAGGACATGGACACAGCGGGGAGCGGACAGAGACACCAGGACAGCAGGACAAGGGACACCGGGGCGCAGGAGCAGAGGGACCCCGGGGGCAGGAAAAAGGACACCAGGGAAGCAGGACAGAGACACCGGGGAGAAGGAACGAGACATAGGGGAGCAGCACAGAAAATCGGGGAGCAGCGCAGAGAATCAGGGAGGGAAGTGCAGAAAACACTCAGGGAGCAGCCGCAGAGGACATCAGGGAGCAAGAGGAAGAGGCATCAGGGAGCAGGCACAGAGGCATCGGGAGACAGCGCAGAGGCCAATGTGGAGCAGTGAAGAGGAGCGGGGAGACGTAGCGCATAGCAGCGGAAAGACAGAGCAGAGGACATCGAGAGTAGGCAGCAGAGGGCATCGGGGAGCGTCGCAGAGGCAATGGGGGAGCCAGCGCAGAGGCAATGGGAGCAGCGGCAGAAGCATAGGGGAGCAATGCAGAGGCAATGGGAGCAGCGCAGAGGCATGGGGGGAGAGTGCAGAGGCATGGGAGCAGGTTAGAGCATCGGGGGGGGGCAGGCCAGAGGCATCGGGGAGCATGCAAGGCAAGCGGCTCGTTATTCGAGAAGAGCACTGAGGCAGCAGGAAAAAGTTCACTAGAATAACGAGCACTCAAGATTTAGTTCTGCTCATCTTAGTATTTGTCCTTTAACTATCTTATTTTTCTCTATTATATTCATGTTATTATCATCTATCATCTATCATCCTCTATTATCTAATTAAATTTATCTATTTATATGTTTCAGGAAAGGCAGCAGCACTCCAAGCAGTGTATCAAGCAGGGTCACTTTATTTCAAGGAGGCAAGGCTCAAGGCCCCTTACAATAAAAGATCAAACTGCCATGATACCTTAATTGGAGTTCTGTCTGCCTTTCCTGAAACTATCATTTATCCTTTGCCCGGATTTACAGATATTGCCACCAGATACAAAGGTTGAGCTGCTTGGACGCTCTTGATTTTTATTTATTTATTATATATCTATCCATCAGAGCAGCTACAAACAAGCAATATAAAAAGGGACCGCAAGGCGTCCAACATCTGTTCTATGTTTCACTCGAGTAGATAGAACCCGTCCATGGTAATTGACGGACAAAGCAGGTGCAGAGCTGATAGTAGTTCATACGGCTCTCAATACTCTTGGTGATGTAACGGCCGTGCACCTGCCATGTCCATCACAAGACCAGGGGCTGCTTCAACGAGACCCTTAGAGGCTTTCTCTATAGAAGGACAACAAACAGAGGATCGAGAAAATCGTGAGGACTTGATAAAGAAAGATATGAAAAAAATTGTTATAACTTTTTATTACACAAGCAATATCAAAAAGTTTGCTGAAATGGGACAACCCCTTTTAAAATGTTTTGTTATACCAACACTCATTCTCATTGGAAGAAATTTAAATTGAGACGTTGTTTTGTGGCATAAGTTTTCTTTAAATTGTCAGAAATGCATGATTTGTACCAAAAAAACTTACTTGCAAAGTACTCAACTATTCCATTTAAGCATATTTACATCAAATTAGTATGTGTCAATTATAGTAGTGTGATTGTACTCCTCTCTTCCTATGGTGAAAGATGCTTATTGGCTGTAACACAAACCTGATGGTGGCATTATAAAATTAGTGGGGCCAGAATCTGTCGCTTTCCAGCACATGGCTAGCAAAAATTCACAATTTTCTTTTTTTGTAGTGGACCTTTAACTTAGGGATGCATACACAATTTGCCTGTTAAATACGGCGCTTGGTCCGATCGGTCGGACCAAGCATCGCAATTCCCCCTAATTTGTGCCTGCAAGGGAGGTAGCGCAGCTGTCCCACATAAGGTACAGGTGCACCAATAGTGGCGTGGCCATTTCTTAAATACGATGCACGAGGTTTTTCACCTAAAAGCCCTTAGTTAAATGGCCCTCTAGGGATACATTTGACCAACGGATAGTGCTTCCGAATGATCGTTTGTTGGGGCCCTGGGAAGAAAGACCAGAACCAGAGGGGGATCATGAAGAATACTTCTTTAACAAGCTTCTTGGCGTCACTGTACCTTTGTCACACTTTGCAAGTGATATCGAGAGTTTGTGTTGCTAAAGAATCAGAAATTATACGAATTCCAGGTGTATATAAAAAAGAATTTACTGAAAATGCAGGCTTCATAGAGCAGTGTAGTTAAAAGAACACTTGCAAAGGTTTGAATAACCTGCCTCGACCCCAACACCCACATTGTTAAGATATAAAGATTAATCGGTAGAGAAGTATTATGGAATAAATTATTGTAGGTCTTTCAATATGTGCAATAATACACTCACCGGCCACTTATATAGGTTACATGCTAGTAACGGTTGGACCCCCTTTTGCCTCAGAGAAACTGCCTCAATTCTTCGTGGCATAGATTCAACAAGGTGCTGGAAGCTCCTCAGAGATTTTGGTCCATATTGACATGATGGCATCACACAGTTGCCGCAGATTTGTCGGCTGCACATCCATGATGCGAATCTCCCGTTCCACCACATCCCAAAGATGCTCTATTGGATTGAGATCTGGTGACTGTGGAGGCCATTTGAGTACAGTGAACTCATTGTCATGTTCAAGAAACCAGTCTGAGATGATTCCAGCTTTATGACATGGCGCATTATCCTGCTGAAAGTAGCCATCAGATGTTGGGTACATTGTGGTCATAAAGGGATGGACATGGTCAGCAACAATACTCAGGTAGGCTGTGGCGTTGCAACGATGCTCAATTGGTACCAAGGGGCCCAAAGAGTGCCAAGAAAATATTCCCCACACCATGACACCACCACCACCAGCCTGAACCGTTGATACAAGGCAGGATGGATCCATGCTTTCATGTTGTTGACGCCAAATTCTGACCCTACCATCAGAATGTCGCAGCAGAAATCGAGATTAATCAGACCAGGCAACGTTTTTCCAATCTTCTACTGTCCAATTTCGATGAGCTTGTGCAAATTGTAGCCTCAGTTTCCTGTTCTTAGCTGAAAGGAGTGGCACCCGGTGTGGTCTTCTGCTGCTGTAGCCCATCTGCCTCAAAGTTCGACGTACTGTGCGTTCAGAGATGCTCTTCTGCCTACATTGGTTGTAACGGGTGGCGATTTGAGTCACTGTTGCCTTTCTATCAGCTCGAACCAGTCTGCCCATTCTCCTCTGACCTCTGGCATCAACAAGGCATTTCCGCCCACAGAACTACCGCTCACTGGATATTTTTTCTTTTTCGGACCATTTTCTGTAAACCCTAGAGATGGTTGTGCGTGAAAATCCCAGCAGATCAGCAGTTTCTGAAATACTCAGACCAGCCCTTCTGGCACCAACAACCATGCCACGTTCAAAGGCCTCAAATCACCTTTCTTCCCCATACTGATGCTCGGTTTGAACTGCAGGAGATTGTCTTGACCATGTCTACATGCCTAAATGCACTAAGTTGCCGCCATGTGATTGGCTGATTAGAAATTAAGTGTTAACGAGCAGTTGGACAGGTGTACCTAATAAAGTGGCCGGTGAATGTATATATATATATATATATATATAGTTTCCCATAGCGGCAGATCCAACACTGACCAGCACTGCTGTCTGGCGGGGAGACGAGAAGTCCTTGCATCATATTTTGGTATAATGCAAGGACTCCTCTTGCATACAAGGTGTGCAGTCTGTGGGATCAGGCCAACATACTGCCTGTTTCCACGGGCGGCACATGATGGTGTCTGCTCTGATTGGCTTTCAAAAAGGTGCCACTCTACAGTACAGTATGGTGGCATGATGAGCTTCTATTTGTGACACCCAATGAGGAAGACTAGGGCCAGTTCCCATATGTTTTGGCCTACATTTAGCAGTTTCCATTTTAAAAAAACGGATTTTAATTTATGCAGATGTCTTGATGGATAAATTAAAAGCACAGTATTCGTTTTTTTATGGATCCATTTAATAAATACAGATACTTTGCTTTGTGTTAGTGTCAGTTAGTGAAAATCTGTTTTTCATTATTATATAGCCATCCGTTTTTCTTTTCTTTAATTTCCACTCAAATAACGGAAGGTCTTATGGAATATGTAAAACTGGAAAGCAGATGTGTATTGATGAACAAATAACAAACTTTATTGATTGGATAAATCTTTTGTTTAAAAACAATTTTAAAACCCTCCATACAAGGGTGGGTGACAAAGATCTCCCCAAAATTTAAACAAGATAGAAAAATTACATAACACAGGAGTGCTAGAGACAATTATCAAAAAGTCATACACGGCTGCATCATCCAGAGAAAAGGTACAAAAGTTGTAACGCAGAGGTATGCAATATTATTCTAACAGGTACACAACATAGCTATGGAACGCAGAAGTATGCAATATTATTCTAACAGGTACACAACATAGCTATGGAGCGCAGAAGTATGCAATATTATTCTAATAGGTACACAACATAGCTATGGAACGCAGAAGTATGCAATATTATTCTAACAGGTACACAACATAGCTATGACGCCCAACAAACAATGTCATAGGATAAACATGAATAATAAATGATATTACCATGTAGCAGGTGATCAATGGGGAGAGATAGATAATTTTTCTATCTTTGTCACCCACCCTTGTTTGGAGGGTTTTTTAATTGTTTTTAAACAAAAGATTTATCCAATCAATAAAGTTTGTTATCTGTTCATCAATGCACATCTGTTTTTCTTTTTTTGTGTTTATGAATACATTCTTGGATGTGTGATCTTGCACCTAAATATCTACCATTACCCCAGTCTTCCATATGTAAAAATGGATACTAACGGACGAGATTGCGAGTCCATTGAAATCAATTAGAAAAAAACGGATTTGTTATTCATCTGTTTTTAAAAGGATACTCCAAAATTTAAGCCAGAACACATATTGGAACTTGCCCTCATTTGCTTGTACACTGTACTGAGATGATTTACAGCTTTCTTGTATGTACTTAAAAACTTGCTTTAACTTTATTTCCTTTGATGCACATTTTTATTATTTTGAGCTTGTGCTTTGTTGGCTCAAAATAAGGGAATGCTGTTGCAAGAAAGGTTGTATAAATCAATGCATTATTCAGTAGATATTAGTAAACTCCTGTATAATACAAAATCCATTAGTACTGGTCACATGAGCTTCCATAGTTGTGGCTGTGAAGGCAAATAATATTTTTTATAATAAATGAGGAATTGAAGAGATTTTGTCAAAAGGTGCAGCCTGGTTTACATACACCCCTCCCTGTGAGCCGGATGATGTCCACTAGCAGTCTGTCTTACCTGCCTACTCCACCTGTTACTTGTGTAGCTCCAGGTAGTGTTACCTTACACCTCCTATGCCCTGACTGGACAAGCATCCTGGTGAGTGTTCACTTACTTTCTTATAACTATCTGAGGTTTAAGAATTATGAAAAATTCTAAAACACTGGCAATCATAAAGCAGGAACAATTAGGCATAAAAACACTGATTCCTTTAAGCAAGGACAAATCCAAGTTTTTAGTTTTATATGATTCATCAAATTTTAATGTAAAGTTTATCAATTAGTTTACTTTTATAAAATAGTACAGAATTGTATGTGTTGAGGTTTTATTGCTGTTATACTCCTCATTTAGATGAGTATCTGAACCAGTGTGTGGTTTGTATCCATTTATCTTCATTTGTGGCAGTTTAAGCACCTGTGAAAATGTTAATACACGATTCAAACCAGGCAAAAGCATGGTAAACACCCAAAAACGTGTGCGGTTTAAAACAACTTTGTATTCAGTGCATTAAATAAATGCTTGGTCCAAGAACGCACTGTGTGACCATACCCTAAGACTATCTAGTACAATTCACCCAAGTACTCACCCTGCAAGCCAAAATCATCTGGTTTGTGATGCATTTTGTGCTAGGGTTTTGCTTCAGCAGGGAATGGAGCTTGACCTTTGCATTGCAAAGGTTGAATTGGGCAATGAGATCCTCAGAAAATAAATCCATAGTAGAAAGTCATTTCTGCTGCAGACTTTTCTGTAGGGGTGCATCCACACAATCAGTTTTTCAGATGCAGTTTGAGCCTAAAGCAGCTGTGGATAACAAGGGGTGCTCTCCTCCTACTACTCCAGTTGTATAAATCTCATACACTACACCGATGCTGTATTATCCTGTGTGTTTTCTGCACATAAATCTAATACACAAGCTGTGCGGCAGCCAAATGTTTGCTGGGTAGTGGGGGAAGAGAAGAAAACAAAATATATATATATATTTTCCAACGCTTAAGACTTTTTTAATTCTTATTTATAGCCAAAAGGTTAACACTATTACAGGTTGATTGCTTCGGATACAATTTACTGTCAGTTACATTTTTATCTGTACTCATGCATTGATTCCATTTTAGCACACCAAATATTTGTTCCGTCACAGATGGTTTTTAGTTTGTATATTGTATATTTCTATACACAGCTATACATTATAGGCAGAAAGTTCCAATGAAAAATAATGTGTAGCAGAATTACTTGCATCCAAAGTCTCCAGCTGTATGGAGAAGTAGCTATCTTGATCTTATTTGTAACAGAACTGTTGACCAATTTAACAAGATTTTTAATATTATAGCAAATGATTTGGTGCACTGGGACCCATTTACCTTAACTTTTGTAGAAGCGCTGATAAATCTATGTACACAGAAACGTGTTTGCGTTGTGTAACTTGTTGTAACTTTTGTATTTCAACAGGTATAAATGGAGATTCATAAGACAATACTCATTTGTGTGGCTGGATGCTTGAGTGTTGTCGTTGGATGGCCAAATGGAAAGATAAGTGCTTCGTGTGACAACATGCTTCCAATTCATGGCGGTAGTGTCCCTCAGTCCTCTCCGGCGCCATATATCATCACTGTGTCTAATACAACATTTAATCCAGGGGACATTATAACAGGTAAGAGTGAAACTCAATTCCTGATATTAGGATGTGATTCTGCTGTTGGAGATTTAGTGTAGGGAAATTTTATAATTTGAACTCCAATAGTGATTCATGAGAGAACATGTGATGGCCACTTGGAAGACAGGTGCATCTAATTACTATTAGGTCCTGAATCTGGAACTTTTTGCTCTAACAATTCAATTTTGATACTTTACTCATTATTATTTATAACACAATTTCTGATGATTTAAACACATTGATGTTTCTGCACATGGAGTCTTGGAACTTCAGACCTGCACTGAAATCTTAGAAGAAATTTAAAGGTGAATCTGCATGTGATACATGGGAGTCCCTGTTTCATGCAGATTTTGCAATGAAAGCACAAAGACTTTTCACTCTTGCATTATAAACTAAATCTGCTCCAAATCCACTGCAGAAAACTGACTGTGGTTTTGAAATTCTATATCAATTTCCCATCAGTAATACTTAGTACTGAGGTCATAGTATCTTTGACATAGATTTCAATGCACAGTTAATCTGCAGCGGATTTTCAATATGCAAATCATTGCAGAAAATCTGCTACATTTTCCTTTTAATAAAGGGATTTTCCAAGACAAAGAAATGTACAGCAGTGCAGTGGTTAATTATTTTAGGTTTCCCTTCACTGTTACTTAAAATATAATCTCTGCTAAACTAAACAATTTCTTAGAGAGATTATGGACTAAAGCCGCCTTGTTAGGAGTTGCCTGCTTCAGGTTTACTGTATGTGTCTGGGTCTTAATGAGAATCAAACCTAGGGGGAAATATGGAGATTTGCATTTTCCATTGGTTACTGTTAGAGATTGGTTACTGTAATTAGGAAACCAACCCGTTATAAGGTGACTCATATAAATGTGTCATGATAATTTCCCATGTGGCTAGGTACAGCAGGGCACAAATGCACATGGTGTACAGTAAATTTACTTGGTTCTGCAGGAGGTGCAGGTGAAGCAGTTACAATCTTCCATATATTCAATACAGGTTTATGTATAATAGTAATAATAATAATGTGCTACAGCAATCCTGCATTACCCATTAACCACCAGGTATTAGAGAATCGATGAGGTAGATTTATGTTCCCCCACCTCTTTGGTCACACCAGATATGGCTCCTGCCTTTCAGTGTTATGGCACCCGGACAATTCTACACCAGACCTTGTGTGGCATAAAATTGCACCAGGAGTTCTGTGGCTTGGCATACCCCACTAAATTCTCCCCACCCATTTGGTTCTATAAACCTGTGGCCTCTGTAAACTCTATATGGTGCCAATGAGGAAGAACAATTTTATTTAATAGATAAATGTATTAAATTATAGGTGCACAGTGCTACTACATGGCCCCATAGAAATCTATGGGTGCTATAACATGGCTCCATATAATTCCTAGATTGTATGAAGTACGGTAATTATAGCACATATACATAATACCTTATTCGGCAAGAAATATTTCATTTATAACTGAGCCTGACAGATCTTTAATCCTTACGTTATTTTCCCCTTCAGTGTCCTTACAATCAAAATCCAGTTCAGATGCATTTAAAGGATTCCTCATTCAAGCTCATTTAGTGGGAGGCGATGGGATTACTGGAATATTTACCACCTCAGATTCCAACGCTCAAATATTAACATGTGAGGCACAACCAGTAAGTTCACTGTGATAAACAAAACTAAATGTTGTTATTTTTTATGAATTGAAGCAGTGGTGTAACTAGAACCTGATGGGCCCCAGTGTAAAGTCTGTGCCAGGCCCCTGGCTATAATGTAGGGTTTATAGTAATAGTCTTCTCATATAGGAAAGTGACACCATAAGGGCCCTCTAAACCTCTTGGGCCCTGGTGCAACCGCAACCTCTGCACCCCCTAAAGTTACGCCCCTGAATTGTAGGTTGTCCATGACTTTTGATTGGATAGTGGTTAATCACTGATCGGTTTACCACCTTTATCTGCTGCCTGAAATGGCTACTCTGATAAGTCTTGGCTCCTCTCATTAATTATGGTTCTTTAAAATAAAAGCTCCTTATCTGACCATGGGTAGTGTGTGGTGTATTACAACTAAGCTCCATTCTTATACAATACCAGCAAAAACCATGGTCAGATGCAAGACTGTAGTGTTTATTTCTTAGTTTTTTTTTTAACGAAATTGGCTTCTGTTGTGTTAACACAGTGTTAACTCAGTGTTAACAATGTGTGAACACAATTTTTGTTGTTGTGTTTTTGCAGCTATTTTATTGTAGTATAATCTTTGCCCTCAAATGTTACATACTGTATAAATAGAATTTTGAAACCCTCTACAAAAACGTTCTTTCTGTGGATAGAATTATTTACATATGTACCGTTCCTTTTTTCCCCTGTTTAGAATTCAGCTGTCAGTCACACAAATAGCAACCTAAAAAAGACTATCACAGCTTTCTGGACAGCACCACAAGGAGCAGGCCCTGTGCACTTCAGGTATGTAAGCGGATTTAGAACAATACATGGCTAATGGGACATTTGCTTTATTTAATTATTTTATTTAATAGTTCCTAAGTGAACTCTAGATTTCCTTCCAGTTAATGTTAATAAGAAAATCTAAAATTTCACTTTTCTATTTTTCAAATATTTGTAATAAAATTACACGTGGCATGTCAGCCTAATAAAACAAAACTGGAAAAGAACAAGTCATGTGTAACATGAAATTTTATTTTTGTTTTTCAGTTTTATTATGGTGCATTGAGCAAATCAATAACTTTTTTTTAATTTTTACGTTTACAGAGATATGTGAGGGCTTATCTGCGGGACAAATTGTACTTTTTAGTGGTGACATTTAATATTCCATGCAATCTACTGAAAAACTGGAAAAAAATCTAAGTGCAGTAAAATTGACAAAAAAACATTTGTAGCATTTTCTTGTGGGTTGTGTTCTACAGGGTTTATTCTGCAGTCCAAATGACACTTACTCATTCTTTGGGTCGCTAAGATCACGGGAATACTAAATTTATTTTATTGGTTTTATTAGGTTTTAATAGATTTAAAAATTAAAATCTTTTGTACATAAAAATATTTGCCATTTTGCCACACTTTGGTGTACAGACTTATGTAAGGTGTTTTTTTTTTCGTATGTGCTGGTGTTTTAATTTTTGTCAATTTGGGACCTATATGACTATTTGATAATTTTTTTAATTCAAATATTTATGGATGGGAAAGTGGCAATTCGGACATTTGGGCACTGTTTTCGTTACAGTGTTCATGGCCGGAAATAATCTTTGTAATACGCCTTTTGTGGCTTTGCAGTACCTGTACATGTTTAGGTTTTTAGGGTTTATTTTTTATGTGTTCTAGTGAAGGGGGGGGTGACTTAAACTTTAAATTTTTTTTTTTTTTACATCTTTTATATGATTTTTTTTTTTTTTTTTTTTTTACCATTATTTCATACCCTACGGGGTACTTTAGCCCAGCAAGGTTTGATTGCTAATACTATATACTGCAATACTACTGTATTGCAGTATATAGCAATTTTACTGCTGATCTCTAATAGCATGCCATTTGCTGGCTATTAGAGATCATTATACACGGCAAGCCTACAAGTGTCAATGAGGCTGCCATGGCAACCGATCGCCGCCCTCCAATGACGTCACAGAGGGCAGTGATTGGCCATACAAGATGCAACATGTCCCACAAAGTAAATAATAATAATTCTTTATTTATATAGCGCACACAGATTACGCAGCGCTGCACAAGCATGTCAAATTGGTCCCTGTCCCCATGGGGCTCACAATCTAAACAACCTAACAGTATGTTTTTGAAGTGTGGGAGGAAACCGGAGGAAACCCACGCAAACACGGAGAGAACATACAAACTCTTTGCAGATGTTGACCTGGGTGGGATTCGAACCCAGGACCCCAGTGCTGCAAGGCAGAAGTGCTACTCACTCAGCCACCGTGCCGCCCAAAGTACAACATGTCCCACAAAAATCAAGCCATCAACCAGCTCTGTAGCCAAAAAAGCAAAAATGTTATGCCACTTGGAAGATGGTGATGCAAAAATGATAGCTGTTTCCCCACATTAGGGTTTTATTTGGCAAATTTAGTAAAACGTAAGAAAAAATATTCAAGTATGGTATCCTCGTAATCGTTTTGACCCATAGAATAAAGATAACAACATAATTATTAGGCTGTACGGGGAACAACAATAGGGGATACTAACCCCAAAATGGTAACACTGGAAAAAGCATCTCATCTCGCAAAAAAAATGCCACCATATGGCCCCAATAATGAAATTGGCAGGTGCAGGTCCCTCCTTCCCTTCCGCGTCTTGCTGTGCCCCCATAAAACAAGTAACGGCCACATGTGGGTCCCTGTACTTTAGAGAAATTGCATAACAAATTTTCAGATGGGTTTTCTCTCTTTTCTCTTTTGTATATGTGTAAATTTTAGTGCTAAATGAACGTGTAACCAACAAAATTTGACCATTCTAAATTTCCCCTCCATTTTGATTTGATTACTATGAAGATCTCAAGGGGTTAACAATAGAGATGAGCGAACATACTCGTCCGAGCTTGATGCTCGTTCGAGCATTAGCGTACTCGAAACTGCTCGTTGCTCGGACGAATACTTATTGTACTTTTTAGTGGTGACATTTAATATTCCATGCAATCTACTGAAAAGCTGGAAAAAAAGTGCAGGGAAATTGACAAAAAAAACATTCGTAGCATTTTCTTGTGGGTTGTGTTCTACAGGGTTTATTCTGCAGTCCAAATGACACTTACTCATTTTTTGGGTCGCTAAGATCACGGGAATACTAAATTGATTTTATTGGTTTTTTTAGGTTTTAATAGATTTAAAAATTTAAATCTTTTGTACATAATAATATTTGCCATTTTGCCACACTTTGGTGTACGGACTTATGTAAGGTGTGTTTTTTTCCGTATGTGCTGGTGTTTTAAGTTTTGTCAATTTGGAACCTTTATGACTATTTGATTTTTTAAATTCAAATATTTATGGATGGGAAAGTGGCAATTCGGACATTTGGGCACTACAGTGTTCATGGCCAGAAATAATCTTATTAATAGGCCTTTTGTGGCTTGGCAGTACCTATTATGTTTAGGGTTTATTTTTTTATATGTTCTAGTGAAGGGGGGGGGGGGGGACTTAAACTTTTAATATATAATATATAATCTTTTATATAATTTTTTTTAAAATTTTTTACCATTATTTCATATCCTACGGGGTACTTTAGCCCAGCAAGGTTTGATTGCTAAAACTATATACTGCAATACTACTGTATTGCAGTATATAGCAATTTTACTGCTGATCTCTAATAGCATGCCATCTGCTGGCTATTAGAGATCTTTATACACGGCAAGCCTACAAGTGTCAATGAGGCTGCCATGGCAACCGATCGCCGCCCTCCAATGACGTCACAGAGGGCAGTGATTGGCCATACAAGATGCAACGCCCATGGGGTGGTAAGTTTGGTGCTGGAGTCGTGTTTGACTGCAGCACTTATTAAGTTAACTGCTGTGATCTATGCCAGCACGACTGCGGCAGTAACAAGCGGGTGTCGGCTGTATTATGCAGTTGACACCCACTGTGTATGGAGAGTGTTCCACCTGTGAGCTCTCACCATACACCCCCCACAGCACCAGGACCTTATAGTATGGGGTTAATGCTGGCTTTAAAGATCTTTTAAAAATCTCCTTTGGATGGTGTTCAAATCTTCAGGCTGTGTTCACTTATTGTGTGTAGATGGTGTTATCATCGTTTATGTAAACACATTAACATGTTGTCACATTAACATGTTTGCTGCGTTGGTCTTGGAGATAGTTGGGTGCCTCGCTCAGTTGGCTCGGCAATTTCATTAACCACTCTTGGATATGTACTTTTTTGCCAGTGTTTTTTTTTTTTGTTGCCTAACCTAGACTATCCTTTCAGTTTTTCAGGGCTTTTCCTGGACTGTTGTTCCCTATGACAAATGTGTCTCTGATGCAGCCTCTCAGTTTGACTTAAATTAATGATGAAGTTATCTTGTATGTTTTCAAGAATGTGCTGCCCTTGTTTGGTTTATATATATATATCTCTGACGTTAAAAAAATCTGTTAAAAACCTGCCAAAAATTATGATTTTTACCTATTTAATCCCACAAAAATGATACTGTTAAAAAGTACAACATGCCCCACAAAAATCAAGCCATCAACCAGCTCTGTAGCCAAAAAAGTAAAAATGTTATGCCACTTGGAAGATGGTGATGCAAAAATGATAGCTGTTTCCCCACATTAGGGTTTTATTTGGCAAATTTAGTAAAACGTAAGAAAAAATATTCAAGTATGGTATCCCCGTAATCGTTTTGACCCATAGAATAAAGATAACAATTATTAGGCTGTACGGGGAACAACAATAGGGGATACTAACCCCAAAATGGTAACACTAGAAAAAGCATCTCATCTCGCAAAAAAATGCCATCATATGGCCCCAATAATGAAATTGGCAGGTGCAGGTCTCTCCTTCCCTTCCGCGTCTTGCTGTGCCCCCATAAAACAAGTAATGGCCACATGTGGGGGTCCCTGTACTTTAGAAAAATTGCATAACAAATTTTCAGATGTAAATTTTAGTGCTAAATGAACGTATAACCAACAAAATTTGACCATTCTAAATTTCCCCTCCATTTTGATTTGATTACTATGAAGATCTCAAGGGGTTAACAATCTTCCTAAAAACTGTTTCTGATAGTCTGAGGGGTGCAGATTTGAAAATGAGTTGATTACATGGTTTTTTTTTAATGTAAAATTTAATTCAAAAATGTATTTTTCCCCAAAATAGTCAATTCTGAAAATACGGAAAATCAATATTCGATTTGTAAGCCACGTGACATCAAAATAAATTATCCAGACATTATGAAAATGTATTGTAGACATATGGGAAATTTATTTAGGTGCTAAATCTATCTCCCTGAAAATGCAATGATTTTGAATTTCAAAAATAACACATTTTTTTAAAAAATTCATCATTTTTTCTTTTTTTTTTTTGTAAATAAATGCTAAAAATTACCAGCCAACATTTACCATTAAAATGAAGTACAACATGTGGGGAAAAAATAATCTCGGAATTGTTTTGATAAGTAAACATAAAAAGCGACGCAAGTCAGAATACAAAAAATTGGGCCGAGCCTTAAGCTACAAAATGGCTGTGTCCTTAAGGGGTTAAACAAATGTGATCATTTGTTTGTTTCTAGTGGTTAATTATGGAATATGACTGCACTGCTATATCTGCCCAGAAACTGAAAATTGTCTCCCCATTTTTTATGTTCTGGTGAATGTCCATTTTGTGTTACTTCAGTGTGGACAACAAATGCCAAATAACACCCAAAAAGTATACTCTATGTAACAAAGCTGATGTCCTTTTATTTTCTCTTATTTTCAGAGCAACAGTTTTGACTAGCTACAGCCACTTTTGGTCCGGAGTGGAAAGTGAAGTCATACAAGCAGTAAGTCTATAAATGGTGTAC
>CM033649.1:36907680-36961638 GCA_019512145.1 Engystomops pustulosus
TGGCTATTGGGTTTTCTGATGATCAAAAAATGGTAAGTAAACTTTCCCCCTGTATAAGGAAAGCTGGAAAAAATAAGTTACATATTTGTTGCGATTAACAAATGCATTTTGCTTTTATTTTTAACATTTGCTACATTAAAGGAAATTTACCATCAAAATTATGCTTGATAAACCAGGGATACAGACAGCTTTATAGGCTGCTAGATTTATATTATCTCCCACCTCCCCCTGTTCCCTCAATAATTCATGAGCATAATTTTAAAAGTTGATTTTAGAAGGAACTTCAGGAGATCTGATCATTGGTGTCCCTGGACGCCGGATCGTCAATTACAGTGGAGGGGGCATTTTAAGGCAGGGAAAGCTTGAGTTCGGTTTAAACTCTCCACCTCCTTGACTTCATAAAAATCAATTTACATCTTGCTTCAAAGCTGATTTTCTGGAAGATGCCACATTGGACCATGAAAGAAACTAGGAGCTGCTCAGTCGCTTGATAACATACTGCTAGTGGATTATTTTACAGATCACACTCCCTTTAAACAATCAAAGTACCCAGGGGTATTTCCACAAAACAACTTAGGCCTTCTCCACAAGATCGGGATTTATTGATGATTGTGGGGGGTCTCAAAAACGGCAGGTCTGATATACCCCAGTCGGACCTTTTGTCACCACCCTGAGATGAGTGAAGCAGTAGGATAGACATGTATGAGTACGGTGCTCGGCAATCTCCGTCAGCTCCATAGAGATGAATGGGGAAGCCTGTCCATGCGCGGCCGGCTGCTCCACTCATCTAGGGGAGCGACAAGGGTACATAGGACCCAACATGTTATTATATACAAACAATAAAATATTACCAGTAGTCCAAGGACATCTGTAAATAGTTCCCAATAATTAATTGCCTTCATATAATGAATTGGAGACAGTGCTTTCATATTGGTTTATATGGGATAATCTATAAATCCCCTCCAATACCCTGCTTGAACTATACTGGGTGTATATAACCTTATTCCAACTGTAAGTGGTAGAATATGCACATAATATACTATCAAGCTAGTGGTGATTTCCAAAACGTCCTCCATGACGGCCCACTTGGAGGATGCCCCTTGACCTCTGTAGGGACAGGAAGCAGAGAGGTTAAAAGCCTCCCCCCCGCATCCTCCCGCCAGTGTCTTCCTGTCCCTACAGAGGGCAGGCAAGAGAGGGCATGTAAGCGCATTGGATGCGACACAAATTCAAATGTTAAATCCCGCGCTCAATCTGAATCCGTCAGATCGTCCAAAGGCACCCCCCCCCCCCGATTTGTGTCGCATTAAAACCGATTGCATGCGCCACAATCCCCTTCAAGTGCGGTGTAAAACGGAAATCGGCGGAATATCCGACGTTTGTGTTGTCCGCGGACCCTTAGTAAATGAACCCCTATGAGTTAAAGTTGTTGTCTGGAGTTTGAAAAACATGGCTGCTTTCTTCCAAAAACAGCGCCACACCGGACCATGGTTTGTGCCCCTATAGCTTCTCCATTGTAGAGAAATTATTGGAGCTCAGTTGCAATAATAATAATTCCTATAATTTATATAGCGCACACCGATTACGCAGCGCTGTACAGCACTTTCCAAACCGGTCCCTGCCCCCATGGGGCTCACAATCTAATCAACCTACCAGTATGTTTTGTAGTGTGGGAGGAGAGCATGCAACATCAGGCACTACCCATAGTCTGATGAGGTGCTGTTTTTGGAAGAAAATTCTTGAGTGGTATCATTTGTTTCCAAAACGTCCTCCATGACGGCCCACTTGGAGGATGCCCCTTGACCTCTGTAGGGACAGGAAGCAGAGAGGTTAAAAGCCTCCCCCCCGCATCCTCCCGCCAGTGTCTTCCTGTCCCTACAGAGGGCAGGCAAGAGAGGGTCTCTCTCTCCTCCAAGTGGGGGGGGAGGGACGTTTTTTTCTATTTTTATACTTACCTGGGGTTACGCCAGCCTATTGCAGGCTGTAGTTCCCCTCCGGATCGGGACCGCGGCCGGATGCTTCCTCCCTGGTCCCGGCGGATCCGGCATCCGTCCTTCACCCGCGGCCGACTCGGGCTCACGCGAGGACGCGCGGCGCCTGGGGGAGGTTCCGTTCCCAGGCGTCCTTTGCTCTCCGTGACGACTTCCGGCCGCGACCGGAAGTGGGGCCGCAGCGTCACGAAAACCACCAGCAAACAGCAGATTGCCACCTGCATGGGGGATGGGCTCCCCGATAAGGTATTTAAAACATCCGGTTGTCTGTTTCGGCGTCCGTTTGTGATTATACAGCGTGCTGTTGGTTGGTTGCCGTCCCAGACTTTGTTGTTATGGCTGATGAGGCAGACTTGGGCCTACTCCACCCTCCTGGTCACGTAAGTGGTGCTGTATGGCATGTTCTTATAGTATCTATGATACATAGTGAACCCCAAGTTAGTTACTTTCCTCACCTTTCCCCCTTAGGATAAGGATCAAGGGCCTAAGGGGAAAGGCAAAGAGGACAGACCTGAAAGGTCTGAGAAATCCAGCAAGTCCGACCGTACTATGAAGAGTAGGACCTCTGCTAGGAAATGTAATATGTGTGTCCAGGTTATGCCCGAATCATACACAAAACCTATATGCAGACCCTGTATTGATGAATTTATGCGGGGTGAAAAAGCATCATTTATGGATGAGCTAAAATCCTTTATTGAAGATAAGGTGGTAGCATCAGTGGCGTCAGCGACACAAAAAGATCCCCCTCCTAAGAAGCCTAGACTGGCGGATATCTCTTCTTCTGATGAAGAAAACTATGACTCCGAGGGTCCGTCCTGTTCCCTAGTGGATACTGAGGAGCAAGATTCCCAGGACATTAGTCAGAAATTGGATTCCCGTCACCTGTTTCAGATAGAAGATCTGGATAACCTCTTGAAGGCGATCCGTGAGACACTTAACATTGAAGAGGAGGTTCCCTGTATGTCTAGGGAGGACGAATTGTTCGGGGGCCTAAGGGCTAAGAAACAACGCGTCTTTCCTGTTAACGAAACCTTGAAAGGGTTAATCACGGAGGAATGGAAGGACCCAGAAAGAAAGATCCTAACTTCCAAAAGCTTTAAGAGACGCCTTGTCTTCGATCAGGAGGTCTCCAAGGTTTGGGACTCAGTCCCGAAGGTAGACGTGCAGGTGACGAAGGTGGTCAAAAAAACAGACCTTCCCTTTGAGGATTCTGCACAACTCAGGGATCCCATGGACCGGAAGTCTGACGCTCTTCTTAAAAAAGCCTGGGAGACGTCGATGTTTAGTTTAAAATCCAACATATCTGCTACATCCGTTGCCAGGACCCTCTACTTCTGGCTGAATGAACTGGAGTCACATATTAGAGAGGGTACTCCCAGAGCATCTCTACTGGACAGCATTCCACTTTTAAGATCTGCCACCGCGTTCTTGGCGGACGCCTCCGCCGAAGGTGTTCGCTTCGCTGCAAAAGAAGGGGCTTTAACAAATGCAGCAAGAAGAGCCTTATGGCTCAAACAGTGGGGCGGTGATATACGCTCGAAGTCCAAACTCTGCAGCATACCATTCACAGGTGATTTCGTCTTCGGTCCAGAGTTGGACGCCATCTTAGAAAAAGCCTCTGACAAGAAGAAGGGGTTTCCTGAAAACAGAGCATCCTCCAGGAAACCTTCCTTTCGCCCCTTCAAGAACCCTAAAGATTCCTTTCGTGGGAAAGGTAAACAGGGGCGCTGGAGCTACCCTAAGGGAGGCAGAGGTAGGGGGTTCCTGTTCTCTAATCCCCCAGACAACTCGGGGGGGAAGAAGCAGTGACGCCAGAGTGGGGGGGCGTCTCCTAGAATTCACCACTCAATGGACAGATATTACTTCAAACCCTTGGGTCTTGAATATTGTCAGGTCTGGTTACAGAATAGAATTCAACACCTACCCCCCTTCAAGATTTATTTCTCCATCCCCCTCTACCTCTTCTTCTACCCATTCTCTTATTTGGCAGGAAGTTTCATCCCTCATCCATTCGGGAGTGGTGGTTCCAGTTCCTCAAGACCAAGAAAGGACGGGCTTCTACTCTCCACTGTTCCTGGTCAAAAAACCCAATGGATCGAATCGGCTGATCATAAATTTGAAATCCCTAAACAGCTTCATCACCTACAGGCGATTTCACATGGAATCGGTAAGATCCGCTACTCAGCTTATATATACCGACCACTATATGTGCACAATAGACCTTCGGGACGCCTACTACCACGTTCCAATTCACTACTCTTCTCAAAGATTCCTCAGATTTTCAGTCTTTTCTCCAGAGGGCTCTATCCTCCACTTTCAGTTTCGGGCTCTCCCCTTTGGTATTTCCTCAGCTCCGAGAGTTTTTACAAAAATCATGGAGGAGGTTGTTGCCTTCCTGAGGCTACAGAAGGTGTCTATCGTTCCATATTTAGACGACCTTCTGATTATAGGAAGAGACAGATCAGATCTTATTACCGCAAGAGATTTTACCATGAGGAAACTCTCAGATCTGGGGTGGTTAATCAACACCCAAAAGTCAGATCTGTCTCCCTCCACGCACAAAAAGTTTCTAGGAGTAATGTTAAACTCTACTCTTATGATGTCCTTTCTCCCTCAGGAAAAAGCCGACGGTCTAAGACTTCAAATCCGCTCCTTCAGAAGGAAAACCTCCATTACAGTCCGAGGAGCTATGAAGATCCTGGGTCTTCTTACGGCCTGCCTTCCATCTGTCATCTGGAGCCAGAGCCATTGTCGTACTCTACAGAGTTGGATCCTCCGTTCTTGGAACCGGAGAACCTCGGGATTGGACAAAAAGATCACCATTCCATCCTCGGTAAAAAGAGATCTGCAATGGTGGTTGGAGGTAAAGCATCTGGAAAAAGGGGTTCCTTGGCACTGCCTTCCGTGTCTTACCATCACGACCGATGCAAGCAGCCTGGGCTGGGGAGCAGTCTTCCCCTCGCATTACGCCCAGGGATCCTGGACCCCTTCACTAGCAAAGAAACCATCAAACTATCGGGAACTACGAGCCGTTTGGGAAGCCTTAAGGACCAATCCTCTTCTTCTGAAGAATCAGCACGTTCTCAAAGATTCCTCAGATTTTCAGTCTTTTCTCCAGAGGGCTCTATCCTCCACTTTCAGTTTCGGGCTCTCCCCTTTGGTATTTCCTCAGCTCCGAGAGTTTTTACAAAAATCATGGCGGAGGTTGTTGCCTTCCTGAGGCTACAGAAGGTGTCTATCGTTCCATATTTAGACGACCTTCTGATTATAGGAAGAGACAGATCAGATCTTATTACCGCAAGAGATTTTACCATGAGGAAACTCTCAGATCTGGGGTGGTTAATCAACACCCAAAAGTCAGATCTGTCTCCCTCCACGCACAAAAAGTTTCTAGGAGTAATGTTAAACTCTACTCTTATGATGTCCTTTCTCCCTCAGGAAAAAGCCGACGGTCTAAGACTTCAAATCCGCTCCTTCAGAAGGAAAACCTCCATTACAGTCCGAGGAGCTATGAAGATCCTGGGTCTTCTTACGGCCTGCCTTTCATCTGTCATCTGGAGCCAGAGCCATTGTCGCACTCTACAGAGTTGGATCCTCCGTTCTTGGAACCGGAGAACCTCGGGATTGGACAAAAAGATCACCATTCCATCCTCGGTAAAAAGAGATCTGCAATGGTGGTTGGAGGTAAAGCATCTGGAAAAAGGGGTTCCTTGGCACTGCCTTCCGTGTCTTACCATCACGACCGATGCAAGCAGTCTGGGCTGGGGAGCAGTCTTCCCCTCGCATTACGCCCAGGGATCCTGGACCCCTTCACTAGCAAAGAAACCATCAAATCATCGGGAACTACGAGCCGTCTGGGAAGCCTTAAGGACCAATCCTCTTCTTCTGAAGAATCAGCACGTCCACATACTGACAGACAACACCACGGTGGTATCTTACCTGAGGCGACAAGGAGGTACAAGGTCGGTAGCTCTCTCCTCCCTGACTCGCACCATCTTTTCCTGGGCAGAAGAGAACATACTCTCTCTTTCTGCAACTCATCTAAAAGGAGTCCTGAACACGGAGGCAGACTTCCTCAGCAGGAGAGTGGTCTCTCCCAACGAATGGTGTCTAAATCAGGAAATTTTCTGCCAGTTGACAGATCTTCGGGGCACTCCGCGAATCGACCTTTTCGCCACAAGAGAGAACTCATTGTGTCATCTATACTTCTCTCTGGAGGCAAGGGAGCCGAAGGATCGACTAGACGCCTTCAGTCACCCATGGATCGAACCTCTCTCCTACGCCTTTCCCCCTATTCCCTTGGTCGCAAGGGTCCTCAGGAAGATCCTTATGGACCAGGCAAGGGTAATACTCATCTGCCCGAACTGGCCAAAAAAGGGCTGGTACCCTCTGCTGACATCCCTGGCCATCCAGCAACCAGTGATACTGCCTCCAAGGAAGGACCTTCTGCACCAGGGTCCTATTCTGCATCCAGACCCGGAGAAGCTTCAGTTAGCGGCCTGGATCCTGAGTCCGACTTCTTAAGATCGCAGGGTCTTTCCAGAGCGGTGGTAACCACACTTAAGGCAAGTAGGAAAAAAGTTCTTTTGCCATTTATCACAAAATTTGGAAGAGATTTGTGACTTTTTGTGGGGACAATCCCCCATCTCAACCTAACCCAAATATTTTCCAGATCCTGGACTTTCTGCAGAAAGGATTGGAGTTGGGCCTATCCACTAGCACTCTGAAGGTGCAGGTCTCGGCCCTGGGCGCATTTTTCGATTTTCCCCTTGCAGACCACAGGTGGGTCAAAAGATTTATTGTAGCCTCCTCCAGAATCAGACCGCAAGTCCTTAGGAAGACCCCTACGTGGGATCTCACCTTAGTTTTAGATGCACTTTCCAGACCTCCATTTGAACCTCTGGATAGTACCAACATTAAAAACTTAACGCTAAAGACTACCCTTTTGATTGCTGTTACTACAGCCAAGAGATTGGGGGAACTTCAGGCTATTTCCATCAGAGAACCCTATATGCGCATTCTTCCTGACCGTATTATTCTTACCTTAGATCCTGGCTTCGTTCCCAAGGTGGTATCCAAATTCCACAGGGATCAGGAAATTACCCTTCCGTCCTTCTGCGAGGATCCTTCTTCTAATGAGGAAGCCTCGTGGCATCTTCTGGATGTAAGACGTGTTGTGTTAGCTTATTTGCAGGCTACAGAACCCTGGCGCAGGGATCATAACTTGTTCATTCAATTCCAGGGGAAAAATAAGGGGAAAAAAGCCTCCAAAACGTTGATAGCAAGATGGCTGAAGTTGGCTATTTCCACCTGCTACACGCTACAAGGGAAAGAGGTTCCTACCAATCTAAGGGCTCATTCCACCAGGGCTATGTCAGCCTCCTGGGCTGAAAGAAGAGGCGCATCACTTGAGCAGATCTGCAAGGCAGCCACCTGGGCCTCGCCTTCGACCTTCATAAAACATTATCGCCTGGACCTACCGGGGTCTCAGGACCTCTCCTTTGGAAGAAAGGTTCTACAAGCAGTCATCCCACCCTAGAGTTTCTACTTATTTGGTAGATCTCCAAGTGGGCCGTCATGGAGGACGTTTTGGAAATGGTGAATTAGTACTCACCGGTAATTCAGTTTCCATCTAGTCCTCCATGACGGCCTATATATTTTCCCTCCCTATGGTTTGCTATACTGTAAATGTATGTGAATATTTAACATACAAATAAAAATTTTTTTCTTTACCTTCCTCCGGTGTAGTTATTTGGTAGACACTGGCGGGAGGATGCGGGGGGGAGGCTTTTAAAGACACTGGCGGGAGGATGCGGGGGGGAGGCTTTTAACCTCTCTGCTTCCTGTCCCTACAGAGGTCAAGGGGCATCCTCCAAGTGGGCCGTCATGGAGGACTAGATGGAAACCGAATTACCGGTGAGTACTAATTCACCATTTTTTACTTATGCTAATGAGCCATAAGAACACTAGGGGTGATTATGCTGCAGCTTCATATGCTATTACACTGTGCAAGAACACTTCCTCTGCTGCAGTAAGATCAGGCAGAGGGAGGGGGAGTTTTGAGGGAATAAAATGGGGGAAGGTAGTCCCAGGCTGCTTCCCTAGTGTCCTGCCACCCTTTTGGTCTTTTAAGTATTTGGATGTCTATGTCTGCGAGTTGTTATAATTCCCATATGATCTCTGCAATTCTTTATACTTCTTGCTCATTTTTGCCCTCATGGCTTTTGCACTGAGATTTAACTCTGTTATAGAAAAATGTATCACTGGATTCCAAGACTACAGTATGTCGTTAATATGGAAATGTATTTGATGCATCCTGTACTTTCCAATTTATGTTTATTGACTCTAAAAGCCTGTGCAGCTACAGCACAGAAGGGCTCTGCTAACAGTCCCAGAGCCTTTCAGGATCATTCCCATAATTTTAGAAGTTGATTTTAGAAGGAAGGAGACAATGGATAGTAAATATAAGATTATCACAGTAACGATGCCTGGATTAAATCCAGAGTAAATTTCTATGCACCAAGGGTAAAAGTTACGATTGCTGGTGGTTCCCTCACATAAATAGGGCTATGCACCCCCATGAGAGTACAGAAGTGGTGAGCACACATAGAAAAGAGTGTAGACTAAACATGTTACTTACATCGGACACCTAGGAACTAAAATTCATTAGTAGACAACCCCCTCGTCTGAATGGACATTTTCCAGCTCATATTTTCCAAAATCCATTTAATCAGGGCAATATGTTTGCTTTAGGCAGGGCTGTAGCCTGCAAGGACATCGCAGGTTGTGTTAGTCACTAGAGATGAGCGAGCACTAAAATGCTCGGGTACTCGTTATTCGAGACGAACTTTTCCTGATGCTCGAGTGCTCGTCTCGAATAACGAGCCCCATTGAAGTCAATGGGAGACTCGAGCATTTTTCAAGGGTACCAAGGATCTGCACAGGGAAGCTTGGCCAAGCACCTGGGAACCTCAGAAAAGGATGGAAACACCACGGAAATGGACTAATGGCATCCGTGTAGAATTTGGTTCAAAAGACAAGCGTGGCTGCCAAATTTATAATAGATTGGAGAGTAGAGTTTAGTGAGTGGAAGACCCATTAGTAGGGAGTTACAGTAGTCTAGGTGAGAGTGAATCACATCAACAATTAGCATTTTAGAGGTTTTAATTGTAAGAGTCTAGCACAACCCAAAGTCAGCATGCCTCAGTTGGGTCGGTTAGGAGATGGTGGAAAGACAAGAAATTTCGATCCTAGAAATAATAAGTTTGTAGAAGAGGCGGGGTGTCACCGAGTCGTTCCACGGGTGCGACTAGGCCCGTGGTGGCAGCCAAGGTAGTATGGCAGGAAATGCAGAAGACAAGCCTAGGATGACAGCAGGAGAACAGGAAGGAACACTGAAACTCACGGCTGGACACAGGAGCTGGCACACGGTAGAGGAACGCAGGGACGGATGGCACACAGAACAGGAACGCAGGAACAGGATAACGGGAACACAGGAATCACAGGAATACTGGAGACACAGGAGGGCTTTCACTTAGCAGGAATGATGCTGGAGATCCGGCAAGGCAAACAGGATCCCCAAGTTTCAAAAGTACAGCCCTCAATATACTAAAAACTGCTTTTAGGGATTTTTTTTTAACCCTATGAGCGCTTCATAATTAAAACAAAATTGAGGGGAAATTTAGAATGATCTAATTGTGTCAGTAATACATTCATTTAGCCCTGAAATTTACACAAAAGACTAAAGGAAAAGACACATTTATGTAATTTCTCCCCAGTACGGAGACACGCCACATGTGGACTTTACTTGAAGTTACTTGTTGCATAGCGAGTTAAGGAAGGGAAGAATGGGCATGCAGCTTACAGTTTTGTCCTATAGAATGTAGCGGGTTTTAGTTTCCTCATTGGTGTCCTTTAGTAGGCTATACATTTTTTGTTTTTCCAATAGTGGGGCCAGGTGAGAGCAATTTTGTTGGCGTGATTGAAAAATTTACTTTTTTAGGGGGTAGAAAAGCATCAATTCTGTAATCGATTTTTGACTTTTTATTGGTGTTCACTAGAGATGAGCGAGCACTAAAATGCTCGGGTACTCGTTATTCGAGACGAACTTTTCCCGATGCTCGAGTGCTCGTCTCGAATAACGAGCCCCATTGAAGTCAATGGGAGACTCAAGCATTTTTCAAGGGGACCAAGGATCTGCACAGGGAAGCTTGGCCAAACACCTGGGAACCTCAGAAAAGGATGGAAACACCACGGAAATGGACAGGAAACAGCAGGGGCAGCATGCATGGATGCCTCTGAGACTGCTTAATCGCACCATTATGCCAAAACTATGGGCAAAAGCATGGCAATGACAGAGTGACCGAATGAGGCTAGATAGCATCTAAAACATCCAATAATTGACCCTGACACTATAGGGGACGGCATGCAGAGGCAGCGGCAGCAGAGGTTACAGCCGTTGTCACACATAACCATGCCTGGCTTCAGGTTCAGCGGTGCCAGCCACAGATCAGTCTGCGCAGTGATGCCCTGTAATAGCTCTTGGGCAGTGTGCCTTTTCTCGCCTAGGCTCAGCAGTTTGAGCACCGCCTGCTGTCGCTTAGCGACGGCACTGCTGCTGTGCCTAGAGATACCGACTGATGGCGCCATGCCCACGGATGGTAAATTTGGAGGAAGAGGTGGAGGATGGGTGGGAGGAGGAGGAGGCATAGTAGGCCTGAGAGACCTGGACCGAGGTAGACCCCGCAATCCGGCAGTATATGAGCAGCCCCAATGT
Source organism: Engystomops pustulosus (assembly GCA_019512145.1). NCBI lineage: Eukaryota > Metazoa > Chordata > Amphibia > Anura > Leptodactylidae > Engystomops > Engystomops pustulosus. The sequence goes on from CM033649.1 coordinate 36,918,448, forward strand.
GCCGTTAACGATATACAGTGGCCCTGCCCGGCAGCACTCGTCCACGTGTCCGTGGTCAGGTGGACCTTGTCAGAAACGACGTTGGTCAGGGCACGGATGATGTTGTCTGACACGTGCTGGTGCAGGGCTGGGACAGCATCGGGAAAAGGAGTGGCGGCTGGGGACCGAATACCAAGGGGCGGTCGCTGCCATGAGGTCGCGAAAGGCCTCGGTCTCTACCAGCCTATAGGGCAGCATCTCCAGGCTAAGTAATTTGGAGATGTGGACGTTGAGGGCTTGGGCGTGGGGGTGGGTTTCATTATACTTCCTCTTGCGCTCCAGCGTCTGGGTTATGGAGAGCTGAACGCTGCGCATGGAGACATTGGTGGATGCCGTGGAGGCGAAGGTGTGGTTTTTGCATGCGAGGTGTTTGGGCCGGGGGCTGACTAGCAGAGGCAGCAGATGACACAGGGAAGGAGCAGTGGTGTGCCCGGCCGGAGTTGAATGGCCTTGGTTCCATTGAGTGGGGTGTTTTGCATTCATATGCCTGAGCATACTGGTGGTGGTTAAGCTGGTAGTGGTGGAACCCCTGCTGATCCTGGTGTGGCACAGGTTGCACACCACAGTCAGTCGGTCATCCAGTGTTTCTTTAAAGAACCTCCAGACTTCCGAAAACCTAGCCCTCGCCACGGGAGCTTCACTACGTGAAACATTTGGCGCTGATGCACCGGCTAGGACTCGCCTCTGTCTCAGAAGCACTGTGTTCACCCGGCCTATCAACCCAGCATGGGTCTGTCACCTCATCATCCTCCGATCCCTCAGTCTGCTCCCCCCTCAGACTTCCTGCCCTGACAACAACTTCACCACTGTCTGACAACCGTGTCTTTCTTTGTTAACTGTTCTTAGACCCCACCCGGGTACTTGATTGTTTAAAAGGGAGTGTGATCTGTAAAATAATCCACTAGACCAGTATATGTTATCAACGACTGAACTTCTACGCATCATGGGTGGCAAACCTATGCACTGGTGCCCGAGGTGCACTCTTAGCCCTTTCTGTGGCACCAGGAGCATCCCCACCCAGCATGAAGTTCACCAGACCACGCAAAGAGTCTTCCTACAGAACATTCTACAATTCATAGGCGAATTTGCCCTCCCTCCTTTCAACTCGTTGGTGTCTTAGGAGGCCTGAACGGATTGAATAGGTTCAAGATTCAGTGAGAAAGAAGTTGCTGTGGCTGGCACTTGCATAAAATAAGTGGTTTTGGTGATAAGTTTGGGCACCACTGCTCTAAAAGAGGTTCGCCATCCTGTCTATAGATGAGTTTCTTTCAGTTCACCAATGTGGCTTGTTCGCAGCTTTGAAGCAGATGTAAATTGATTTTATTGAAGTCAAGGAGTGTGAGAAGTTATTAACAAAAACCGAACTCAAAAAGCCTTTGCCTGCCTATCTAAAACCCCCTCCACTGTATGTACTACTGCGTCAAGGGACAACCCATGAAATCGCCTGAAGCCTGGTCAAACAAATATAAATATATATATCTCCATGGGAGTAATATAATCTAGCAGCCTATAAAGAGCGCTGTCGAGCCCTGGGTTCATCAACGATAATGTTTGTGGTAAATTCCTTTAATGTAGGCAATGTTAAAATAAAAGCAAAATGCATTTGTTAATCACCAGCAAATATTTAACCTTATTTTTTCAGAAGCTTTCCTTATACAGAAGGAGAATTTACTAACCATTTTTTTTGATCATCAGAAACACCATAGCCAATATCCAATGGAAGGGACCGCTCATTTTCAGTACACAGATATCCAATTGGTCGTAAGGGCGAGAGGACCATGAAGAGACAATTGTTTCTCTAGGTGCTCAGTTTAAATGGGTTATTAAAGGCCAAAAACTAGGCTGAGAAACCACATGTGCATTAGACATCTGCATCTACACAAAAACATATGAGGATTGTTACCAAAAGCTTGGCACAGCACACTATGGTGTATGTATTTTTGTTAAATATAAACCTCAATTATTCCTAGATGACAAATAGAAAAACAATGCAGCTCTGTGCTTGTTGCCAGTCATAGAGAGTTTCTTTTCAGAAAACTTGCTCTCTAAATGCTTGAGGAGTTTTTCAAGACCGAGTATACACTCACTGAGCGGAATGCTGAATTAATCCATTGATCTAGAGGTTAGTCGGCAATCCTGCAAGTACATGAGCAAGTTGTCCGGAGAAAACTCTTTTGCGGGGTGCTGAAGGCTATTACTTTATACAATTATCTTTTTCCACACAAATTAATATTTCTTTGGAATCCCCAAAAATATTGTCTGGCTTTGTATAATGCCAATGTGTATATCCACAACTCAGATACATTAAAGCTTGCCATAGTTATGCATGCTTGGTGTAAAAAGGAGGCTTCATTCTAAAACCCAATAACGATAATGTCTACCATGGTACACCATTATAGGACTTACTGCTTGTATGACTTCAATTTCCACTTCCAGACCAACAGTGGCTGTAGTAGTCAAAACTGTTGATTCTGACAGTAAGAGAAAATAAAAGGACCATCAGCTTTGTGACATAGAGTATTGATCTTTTTGGGTGTTATTTGGCATTTGTTGTCAACCACTGAAGTGACACATGATGGACATTCCACCAGAACATAAAAATGGGCGAGACATTTTCAGTTTCGGGCCAGATATAGCAGTCGCCAGTCATATTCCATAAATAAACCACTAAAGAAACACACAAATGATCACATGTGTTACCCTTAAGGACCTTTTGTTATAGCTTAAGGCTAGGCCCAATTTTTGTATTGACGGCGTCGCTTTTTATGGTTACTTATCAAAACCAATTCCGGGACTATTTTTTCCCCATAGTTGTACTTCATTTTAATAAGTAAATGTTGGCTGGTAATTTTTAGCATTTATTACAAAAAAAAGAAAAAAGTAGGAATTTTTTAAAAAATTGTTATTTTGAATTCGAAATCATTCATTGGAAGGGAGATAGATTTAGGCACCAAATAAGTTGCTTGATTGGAAAACCTTCCCATAGTGTCTACAATACATTTTCATAATGTCTGGATACTTTTGTTGATGTCACGTGGCGTCTACAAATGATATTGATTTTCTGTATTTCAGAGTTGGCTATTTGGGGATAAATAACAGTTTTGAATAAAATTTTAATTAAAAAACCCCCATGTATATACCCATTTTCAAATCTGCACCCCTAGCCTATCAGAAAAGAAAAGTTTTTAGGAGATTGTTAACTGAGTAAACAATAACGAGCCCCAGCTTGGCCAAACACCTCGGGAACCTCCAGAAAAAGGATGGAAAAACACCACCGGCAATGGGACAGGACAAACAGCATTAATCGTACCATTATGCCAAAAATTGTGGGACAACAGCCATGGCCATGACAGAGACCAAATGAGGCTCTAGATAACGTTTTAAAAAATGCATTTGCAATTAATACCTGACCCTATAGGGGCGGGCATGCAGAGGCAGGATTAGAGAGGTGTCAGGCGACAAACCCTAAATGGACTCAGGCTTCCAAACAATGGGTGGCAGAGAGGAACCAAAGGAGGTGAGCAAGAAAGCGCTGAAATGATCCTATAGTGAACAAAAGGTGACGCGTTTATATTGTCGATAACACAGCATCGGTGGGTGGCGACATAGTGACCAACGCAATCTATGTGAAACACCCGAACAATGAGCAGACCCAGCTCTTTTGATAAGGGGGGACGACATGTGGGGCAGCCTGTGAGACGACTTCCAGGATTAGAGCGACAGTATGGCGGCATTTTCATAGTGTTGCTCGCTCAACCTGATTGAACTTCAGTCTCCAGCAGGCGGCGACAGTGGGGACGAGGAGTTCCAATGTACTGGTAAAACACCTGACAATTCTGCGGCACAGCCTCGTTGAAAGGGCGGGATGATGTGCTGCATAACTCTCGTGACCAGCGTCGGCATATAGATGAGTTGGAAAGTTGCCGCATAGAGACATTGGTGGACGCTGTGGAGATCGTTGGACGGCAAAAAAAAGCAAGGAAACAGCAGGGGGCAGCATGCATGGATGCTCTGAGGCCTGCTAATATTGGGAAGATTGGAGAGGCGGTCCACTGCCACGGCGAGCTTTCGCCTGTTCCAAGCCCCTGTCTTCGGATCCTCCCACCAAAAGGGCCTGGGGGCCAGAAGAGTTTACTGAAAAATTTAATTTTCAAAGCAGGCGGGGTCGTTTGAAATATCACCTAGGAATAAAGGAATAGCAAGGGCTTTTATTTTAATGTTTTTTCCGGAAATGGTTCCACGAATTAGAGCGACAGTATGGGCATCCATATGGCGGCATGCTTTGCTATGATTTGCACACTTCAGCCTGACAAGCTCGTTGATAGGGGACGATGTATGGAGGCAGTGAAACTATTAGTAGATAAAGGTGCTTGCTTGCAACTATGTTAGTTGGATTTTGGGATGGAGCTTGCGCTCCGCTGCCAGGCGAGCTGTCGCCTATCCAAGACCCTGTATATCGGCTACTCCCAAAAAACAGCCACTTCTAAGAACACTTTTGTATAAGATCAAGTTTAGTAGTGTTAGTATAAGTTTGGGATATGGTGGGTGGAGGGGAATGTAAACAGAGATATGCGCAAGAAGCGCTGAAATAATATCAGTAAATGATAAAAGTTTGCCAGTATATTTTGTGGATACACAGCAGGGGTGGCGACAAACCGTTGGACCCTACAAGTTTGATGTGGAAGCATGAAAAAACCAAAATTATGCCGTGGACACAGTTCGTTGATAAGGAGACCATATATGGAGGCAGCTATATGGACGCCTTTTGAGGGCAAACTATGGCGATGGAATGTCGGAGGTAGCAATGGAAACAACGTACTGCTGGGAGGCAGCTAAAAGACGACGTGTGGAGGCTGCTATGAGGACAACTTAATTGGGATCATGCCTGTATGTGGCAGTACAAAAAAGTTTTCAACCAGAGTAGCAGAAGTTAGGTGGTCCTCCAACCGCTTTAATGCTACTGATATACACTATTGAACCATGTAGAGAAACAAACATTTTGTTCCAATGCTATTGCAATGAAATGACGATTGAATATGCTAATATATTAATTTTATTTACACAGAAAAATCCAGAACATCAAATTGGTAATTTCCAGCATAAAGTGACCGATCGACGCCAACTAGTGTGGACCCAGCATATGGACCAGTTCAGTTGTGCTTGTCCATGTGAGTTCCTTATCTATAATCTAATCAGGCGCGGGCTTTCAGAGAAACAGGAGACTAAGACGTTTAAGAGACCTTCCATTACACATCCCTTATATCCTGGACAAAAGGCGGTAAAAAAGTGTGGCTCTGAGCTATTTCTATGATTATAATGGAATAGCAATTTATTATGAATTGTCTTTTAATGGGCACCTAAGGGGTAGAATAAACATGGTGAGCTCCCTTGTGAGCGTTCTATTTTTATGGCCCAATTAATGTGGTCCAGGGCATTGTGCTTTTAAGGGCAATTCCAGTAAGCCAGTACAAATAACCAAAAGTCGAGAGGGAAGTGACCCATAGCGGAGGACCCCTTGTTGGGCAGGTGCCCTCAGAGGATTGCCTGATACCACTGGAAGATTGGATGTTTTATGGCTGCTATCTGAAGAGCGCAGCTGGAAAACCATCCTTGGGAAGGCAGCATGGTTCCAGGGTCAAAGAAGGAGGCCTAAAATAATGTCACTTATTCTCTGAATACCTTAAAGGCGGTATTCAGAAAATCAGAATGCATTCAAAATGGTCAGTGAATAAAGCCATAAGGAATTTGTTTTTAAATTTTGAAATGTTGGCTCCCACTAGCAGAAAAATTGGTGGGCATACGCGAGCATTAAGAATTAAAGGCGACGTCCCTGAATCAGGCCTGGAGTGGTCCCTAGGGAGGAGACACAGGACAGAAGATGGCCGCTGGTCACAGGGCCACATCACTGGCCAGCACTAATGGGGCAATCACCTCAGTGAGGGAATGTGCAGTGACGCAGTTACAGCATTACGAGGGTACAGACAGACAGGGTGGTACATCAGCGGTGGGAGCAGAGTAATAGGGAGGGAGAGAAGGTAAATGAACTAAAGGATCAGGGACGTCCAGGTTGTAAATGTGGGCCATCTTGGAGAATAAATCCACCTCTTTAGAAGCCCATAACAGGGGGGGAATCTTAAAACAAACTAGTTAAGCTCCTTTTGTGATTAATGATGTTGACGTTTTGTTAGTATGCTTGCTGTATCGCATTATGGGTTTTTGTCTCAGACATTTAGGAACATTCTCCTTAATTCCATAAAGTGGCTGGGTTTATTTATTTTGGTTGTTCCTTAATTTGCGGCCAGTACTCAATTAGAACATTCACGCATGGCGAATGTGCCCAGTTATGGTGTAATAGAGGGTGCAGTATGGCCACGTCCCGGGCGGACTGTACGTGATATCAGCTGGGCCTGTACCCAATAAATCATCACTTGATGACAAGGCCAATAAAAAGAGACATGTGACAAATACATACAAATGCTAGGTGGAGATGGACAACTGTCAAGATTCCTCATTCTAGTTTGCCTGGTATCAACACATACCAATTCAATTTAAATAACGAGGCTTGTATAAGATGCGCTCTTCATGAAATCTACTATCAAAATCCTACCTAAAAACCAAGGTCACTTACTCATAGATCCAGGCAGTGTGACTAGTGGTATATCTGTATCAGCACTTTCCTACTATGTTGGCTTACACTTGCACCCCAAATAATGCGTAACAGACACATGCCCCCCTGTAATTAAAATGTACAGTGTCTTGCAGTTCATGGGGTGCCTGTCAGGAATTAGTATAAGAAAAATTAAACCTATATACGGCCACGCAGAAATAAAGCTTCATACAAGAACATAGCACCAGACCTATTCCTGGGCCCATATAAAGATACAGGATCCCAAACGTAAACGTTACATCTGTCAAGCCCTCAAACCGATGGGCAGTCCCCCATAATTAATGGAGTCCCCGTTGAAACTATACAGTGCCCCCTGGAATAAATAGAGATAGAGACTGGAAATCCCTCTGTTAAATAGCAGCCTACCGTTATTAGAGATAGTATATAATGATATAATACTTTGGCCTCGCTATCAGATACAATCTGGGTGAGAGCATTACTATAGATCAAACTGACCCCGTTTGATCACATGTTGTAGCCCTAAGGCATCACCAATACAGAAGTGCGGCAGCTGGAACCACAGAGGAAACAAGATCCCAACAATGAATATTCAAACAGCATCAAAGATATAATACGGTCTGGTGCTGAAAGAATCAAAAATGGGCTCCTCTATAAGCTAATAGACTGTCGCCCTGTATGAGATATACACGGTCCCCCTCCCTATTAGCACTACTTAACCCCCTATAGTATATACACTGCCCCCTCAGTAGATATTTCCTAGACCCCCAGTATCACACTACATTTTAATTTATTGTACACAGGAAAAATCCAGAAACATACAAAGGTGGTGATTTCCAGCCATAAAGTTGACCTATCGACGACAACTAGTGTGACAACTAGCAATAGTGGAACTAGTTCAGTTGTGCTTGGTCATGGTGAGTCCTTATCTACTAATCTAATCAGTCTCAAATTGACAAAAGGTTAAAAAAAAATTAAAAAGTAAAAAAAAAAAATAATCAAACTTGAAATCTACCCCCCTTTTCACTAAAACTGATATAAAAATAATAAGCAAAAAAAATCCTAAACATGTCAGGTATCGCAGCGTCCCAATATAAATTATGGAATATTTCCTACGGTGAATCCCATAACTGAAAATGGTACACAATACATTAAATTTTAAATATAAAGGTTGTGTGTTCCTAAATATGGTACCAATGAAAAAGTCATCACAACCCACTGGGTGAATTACTGTTTAAAAACAGGAGCCAGAGGAAACCTTGATTGTATATATCGATTGGGGGGATCTAAGCCCTAAGGGGCTCAATGAAGGATTCACCTTCTCTGCATTTCTATAACTCTCAGGCTAATAATCTTCTATATTATAACTGCCTCTGACCACTATTGATTTTTAGTACTTATTGTGATAAGAGTATGAATTAATTTTACATAAAGGGGTATTTCCACAAAACAACTTAGGCCTTCTCCACAAGATCGGGACTAATTGCTGATTGTGGGTGGTCTCAAAAACGGCAGGTCTGATATACCCCAGTCGGACCTTTTGTCACCACCCTGAGATGAGTGAAGCAGTAGGATAGACATGTATGAGTACGGTACTCGCCAATCTCCGTCAGCTCCATAGAGATGAATGGGGAAGCCTGTCCATGCGCGGCCGGCTGCTCCACTCATCTAGGGGAGCGACAAGGGTACATTGGACCCAACATGGAGCCTAACTTGTTTCATGGAAAAACCCACAGATAGACCACATGTTATTATATACAAACAATAAAATATTACCAATAGTCCTAGGACATCTGTAAATAGTTCCCAATAATTAATTGCCTTCATATAATGAATTGGAGACAGTGGTTTCATATTGGTTTATATGGGATAATCTATAAATCCCCTCCAATACTCCAATGTATGAACTATACAGGGTGTATATAACCTTATTCCAACTGTAAATGGTAGAATATGCACATAATATACTATCAAGCTAGTGGTGATTTTGATCACTTGCCATAAGAGGAATCGCTTTGTTATCTGGCATGTGTGAAAGAAAGAAATGAGTGCATTAAATTCGCTAAGTGAGATAGTAGCGGTATCACTACTCCGCATGTTCAGATTGGATACGCTGATGCGATGCACTCAAGTTTTATGACATGCACGGTTTACATTGTCTCGGCAAGTAAATGATGGGAGAGCGTAGGCGCACAAATGGTTAGTCACCCATTGCTTTGTTTGATTAACATCAAATTAATTAATAGCAATATCTGGGCGGGATAGTTAGTTTATAGCCCCACCACACAGAGGACTCCATGTTAGGTGGCAAAACATGTCAGTGGCTATAGTAGGTTTTAAACCAGTTAAATTTGTGTTGACTAATCTAGATGGTTATAGGAGAGAGGTCAGTCTCCCTATTGCTAAAGTTACAGACATAAGGTTAGGTTACGGCTTGTTAGTGACAATATGTAAATGGGACCTTGATGCTTACCTAAACTAATATGTTGTTTGCATTCATTTTAATATTGACTAACAAAAGGTTCATTTTTAGTGGCTAAATGTTTAAGGTGCCCACTGTTGGTGGCATAGAAGTATGAAGATAATATCCCATAAACGTTGCCATGTTGTCCCTTACAAACAAGATACCCTTGGACCACTTGCCACTCCCGCACCCTGGCAGTGGGCAGACATGTGCCATCAAGCCCTGGCTGGACACCTAGATGCAGCGTTCATTACCACTGGACGGCTGTGGGACATGCAGTAACTCCTGAATATTTAAAATGCAAAAACAATTTGTTTCTTTGTGCAATCCCTCCAGCAGAGGTGGTGTTGTTCAAGGTCAACAATCTTGTTTCTAAGGCACAACATGGCTACATTTATAGGACATTATCTTCACATAGGTACACTATTTATAATTACATCCAATTGACGAAATACATCTATATGGCAGGTGAATCCAATTTAAATATCAATACCCAGATTTGAATATTCCATAGAATACTTAATGTAATGTAAGATTCATTGATTGTATTTTAACACAATTCCTTGTATCATTTTGCGCCTTGTAGGGAAATGATGATGTTTTTATCTGCACCAAGAACTCTTCAGGAAACATATTAGTACAACATGGATACAACACCGGAACTGTTGCTCCGACTATGCGAAATGTTGTGAGTCCATAAATAAATGTAAAGTGCTTTTTGTTACAGAATGTATGCACCTTATTTACGTTATTACATCATGCTACGCTTTTGAGACCTACTGAATTGATAGCTTTAATACAGTTTTTACTATTTGTTACATTCAATAAGGAAAAGCAGTTTCATATTTATAGAAATGGCAAAGATGTACAATAAGTGAAAAGTAGTTGGAGAATTTTTTTTTTTTACGAAAGGACCGCTTTAGTATTAAGCTCCTCCCTTTCTATCGTAGTTTCATGTTCCATTACTAAAGACTTGCGTTCACCATCTACCTGGTAGGTTTTGTCTTCCATAACCTTCTTATATACTTTTTTTGTATACAGATAAAAGTAGAATCCATTTAATTCAATACTTTTTGTGTTTGAACAGTTGCATGTAGATTTGCATTAAAGTACAGATTAATGGTTGACTAACATTGAGCACTAAAATGACAATTCATTATGTTGCAGAGCTCAGCCGGATCAATCGTGTCTTCTTATAAAAATGGCGTATTAAAATGTTCCTTCATTACCAGCAGCAACAGCTCTACACTACAACGAGCAAGTGGTAGTTCCTCCTACTATGTCTTCCTGGTCAGTGGCCCATCAAATGCAGATGGTGAGTATGAGAAAAGATATTTTAAATATTAGGTGATTATTTAATTATTAGGGAGTCAGCTGCTATCAGTGATGCAATGCATGAGATGGTGGACACATGTTAGTGGATCTAATCATTGAATGGGTCTATCCTGGTGGCCCTAAGTGTTTTTGGGGTAAAGGGGTTGTGCCAAGTATATTGTTATCCCCTGCCCACAGAACAGGGGATAACAATCTGATCTCACTAACTAAATGAAGTATCTGATCGAGGATACATCCTGATGCTCGATTCTGTAATATGGAAATGTTAAATATTGACAAGCAAAGCGCTTGGGTATCTCTGGCACTCTTATAGCCAGGGAATGGGATGCTGATAAATTTAAAAATGCTGGAGACTGCCAACATTGTTTTGTATTTATTTATAAAAAAAAATATAATAATATAAAATTAGGTGAAAAATTATAAATTTTCTGATTTGTAAATGATATGCTCATTAAACAGTTAGTTTTACTTACTAAACCTTATGCCTGCTTTATGTTGACATAATTTTTTTAGGTTACTTTATTTTATTAGGATGTTAGGAGGCTCACAAATCAAATTTTCAAGGAAACTTAAGATTCAATTATATTAGATGCCTATTCATATTTTTAATGGAACTCCCTATAAAGCACCACATTTTAAATTGCACCAATCAAACTATTCAAAACAGCTTTTGTTAAGATTATTAAACATTCAAGCAGCGAACATGAAATAAAACAAAATGGAGATTATTTATATATACATGGAATTTTCAAATTTAGCAAAATATTTATTTAGCCCTAAAATTTACATATCCATGCAGGATAAAATGAGAAAATACAGATTAGATTTTGTAGTGTAGTTTCTCTTGAGAGCAATATCCCACATGTAGATGTAAACCCCTTTATGGGCCCATAACAGAGCGCAGAAGGGTAGAAGCGCCATTGCAGATTTTGATGATACTGTCTTAGGTGACTTATGCATTTGAACAGTGTACCCCTCTATCGCCACAGATGTTAGAAAGTACTAACATTGGCTCATATAAGTGATTTTTTTTTTTTTTTGCAAAAAAATTTAGTTTGGGCCCCCAAACCCCTAAATTTTTTTTTTTCAAAAGGGGTTAACCCATTCCCACCTTTATAGTACTGCATCGCGGGAGGTGCGTTCCCGCAAAATGCAGGACTATTATGTCATGCTTCTGGCACCGGCTCCTGAACCATGCTTACCAGGGGGGGTCCACTGCTCCGATCGCAGCCCCAGGACAGCCAGTGCCCAGGGCTGCGCGATCCTCTTCTGTGTGCCGGGTCCCTGCCTCACGTACGTTGAGGGGCGTAGTTTCTATAATGGGGTAATTTGTGGGGTATTACTTTTATTTAGGCCTCTCAAAGTGATTTGAAACCTGAGCAGGTCCCTCAATAGCAGGATATTGCGTTTTTTATGAAAATGTGAAAAATCGCACCTAACGTTCAAAGGCCCATAACATCCTACAAAAATAAAAGTATGCATAAAAAACCATGTCCACATAAATTAGACATTTGGCGAATGTTAGTTATTAAGTTTTTTTGCGGTTATGACTATGAATGGAAAAAGTAGAACATTTTGAAGTTAGAAAATCAAGAATCTTTCCAAATTTTCACCAAATATCTGGTTTTCTCATAAATAAATGCAAAACATACCACCAAAATTTTTCAACTAACATGAAGTACAAAGTGTCATGAGAAAACAATTTTAAAATCACTTGGATATGTTAAAGCGTTCCGAAGTTATAACCATTTATAGTGACAGAGGGCAGATTTGAAAAAATGGGCCGTGTCAGGAAGGTGAAAAGTGGCTTCGGCGTTAAGGGGTTAAAGAAGATAATGTTCCCCATAGTTTGTTATTCATTTTCTGTAGTATGCAGTAATAACCCACACATGGTCACAAACTGCTGTAGGGGAGCACAGTGCGGCTTGGAAGGGAAGGGGTGTCTTTGCTAAAACAAATTTTGGCTGCTATGTGGCATTTGCTGAGCCTATAAGATACCAGAACAAGAGAACCCCCTAAAAAGTATATATTCAAGTATAAGCCAACCCGAGTATAAGCCGAGGCCCCTAATTTTACCTGCAAAAACTGGGAAAACCTCTTGTATAAGCTGAGGATGGGAAATGCATTGGTCACAGCCTCCCAGTATATAGCAGCAAGCCCCCGTTAGTTTATAGGCAGCCAGCCCCCTTTAGTATACAGCCATCCCCCTGTAGTATACAGCAAGCAAGCTCCTTTTTATTAGCCAGCCCCCTTTATTAGCCAGCCAGCCCCCAGATTCTGCCGAGCAGCCTGTAAAATGCACTCTGACACTCTCCATCATGGCCACCTTGTCAGCTAACTATGCTTCCAAATCTCCATGTACCTGCAGCAAGCCCTGCCTGCTTGTCAACTTTCCAATCTGGCCAGTGTTTGTCAGAATTCCCACGCATGCACAGTGCACTGATTTCCATCCACTGTACACGTAGGGCACAGAGCGGAGGTGACGGATACACTGCACATGCACAGGAATTCTGATGAGACACTGGCCAGGTGGGGGAGTACACAAAGAGGCAAGGCTTTCTACATGGAGATTAGGATGCATAGTTAGTGGATGAGGTGGCCATGATGGAGAATGCCTGCTCCACTCCTGGGACTATAACCCCACCCCTCTGGATACCAAACAGGGAAGTAAATTCATTTTTCAGGCTGCACATAGCATTTTAAACTTGTAAAGACATGGCCAGCAACTTTGAAAATGGACATAAAAGGTACTTTTATGGTTTACAATCATGGGACTGGTGACAGGTTCCCTATAAATAATTAGACTTTTATTATATTCACACCTTTTAAATGAAATGTAGAACAAAGCTTAGTACATAAGTACAGCATTAACGGGCCTTAGATGGATGGGCCCGAGTCTGGATCAGTAAGGGCAGAGAGCTCCACTGTGACTCAGACGCCAGCAAGGTGGTGGTGGGGTACTGGTATGGACTGGTATCATTAAAGATGAACTTGTGGGACCTTTTCGGTTGAGGATGGAGTGAAGCTCCACTCCCATATCTACTGTCAATGCTCCATCACATGCATCCAAATACTCCACAACGTTGCTGGCCAGTGAAGGTCTAAAAAAGAAAAAATAATGACATGCTGCTTTTGTTCACCTGATCTGAGCCCCATAGAGAACCTGTGGTCCCTCATAAAATGTGAGATCTAAAGGGAGGAAAAACAGCCACCTCTCTGAACAGCGTCTGGGAGGCTGCTGCACGCAAGGTTGATCGTAAACAGATCAAGCCACTGACAGAATCTATGGATGGAAGGCTTTTGAGTGTCATCTTGAAGAAAGGTGGCTATATTGGTCACTGATTTGTTTTGTTTTTGAATGTCAGAAATGTTTATTTCTGCACTTTATTGTTATATTTACCTTGTAAATCTAAACAAGTAAGATGGGTATATATTTGGTTTTTATTAAGTTTCCTAATAATTCTGCACAGGACCAGTTACGGTAACTGCACAAACAGATATCCTCCTAAGATCCTCCTTTTGCCAAATCTAAAGAAAAAAAAAAACTCCAACTTACAAAAATATTAAGTGTTGATATTTGAGTCTTTTGGGTTGACTGAGGACATAGATATATATCTATGCTATACTATGCCTACTGTAATAAATATAGATACCATGTTTGATGAATTTTGCAGATTAAAAGCGTATTTGGAGAGAAAAATCACTTTTTCAAGGGTGTAACATTTTAGGGTTTATGTTTTCCAAGACGCCTTGTAGATATGGGAGGTGTATCTTACACCTACCATTTCAAGTGGTAGGTTTCCTTTAAGTATTTGTATTTCTTACATTGTTGTTTACTTTAGCTCTCCCTGTTTTCTGGCACTTGTATTGATTACAACTGTGCACTGTTTTCATTTGAGGCCATTGTATTTACCTTTGTTATAGATTCTTTCCATGTTTACTTAATTGTGTGGCTAGGATATATCTTTCCAATACAATTTTCTACCATGGCAGGGAAAGGGGTGCATTTATGTGGGACATGGCTATTTTTTTTTTTAGAAGAGGTTAACCCTTTCCCGACATTTGATGTAATAGAACTGCATCGCGGGAGGTGCGTTCCCACAAAATGCAATACGTCATGCTTCTGGCACTGGCTCCTGAACGGAGCCGACGCCAAAAGTTGCGGGTGTCACCTATATATTATAGCCGACACTTGCCTCTAACACCTGCAATCGGAGATTTCTCAGATTGCAGCTGTTAACCCCTGACACGCCGCGGTCACATTTGAGGGGCATATAAGAAGAATCGGACCCCCTCAAGCTAACCTGTAAAAGTTAATTAAAAAAATTAAAAACATTAAATAAAATCATTTTTTTTATAAAAATAATTAATTAAATAAAGTTAAAGTCCCCTAAACACAAATATTCCCTATACACATGCAATAAATTGAAAAAAACACAATCGCCAAAAAACCAACATATTTGTTATAGCCCCATCCATAACAATCTATACAAAAACTCAGAAACATTATTGGACCCGCTCGGTGAACGCCGTAAAAACAAAACCCGAAAAACACGCCAAAAATGAAAATTTTTCATAAAATCTCTACACAAAAATGTTCTAAAAAGTGATCAAAAAAAGTTATGTGCACCAAAATGGTACCACTGAAAAGAACAACTCAACATGTAAAAAATAAGTCCTAAACTAGCTCTGTCAACCAAAAAATATTAAAGTTATGTCTCCAAAAAGATGGCGATGCAAAAACAAATGAAAAGTGAAAAAAAGTAAACAAATTTAATATAAACAATAAAAAATAAATCACCCCTTTCCTAGGACCACTGATATAACATAAATAAACACGAGAAAATCACAAACCAGAGGAGGGTATCGCCGCATGGTGTTGCACCGGGGGGGCGGTGTTGCGGCGTCTCCATAAATGCCCGAGCTATCAAAATATAAAACGGTTGACGGACGGCGGGGACCTCCGAGACGGGACATGGCACCCCAGTCCCGCCATGCGCTTACATTTTTTACATCACAGAACAAATGCCATCAAAAACTTATCACACTGTCCGCCCAGACCTCACCAATGGTAGCAATGAACACGTTGTTCTCATTTGCCCAAAATGACACCGTCACCTCTCCGTGTGCCCCAGTATGACAAGGTCTTAGCTCAGAGTTGACCCAAAATTTTTTCTTTTTTGTAACCCATTCGTAACTTTTGCAAACTGTCTGAAAACACAATACACCACCTATATCACTTTGCTATCACCCGGACGCCCAAACCACGAATCAAGTAGGCGGTATTTGGAGCGAAGATGAAGCGTAAAAACTGAGTCCCCCCGAACGTGCGTTTTTTTTTTCATTTTCCAATTTGGCATTGTTTCAGCTTCGTCGTACCGGCTGTTAAAATCCATAACCCTTCGGAACATAAAATTTGTTACGCACCCAATAAGCCTCACACAGGTCTGTACCTGTACACTATGACAAGTTAGGGATTTTGAAGTTAGCGGCGAGCTGAGCCGGCCCCACCCTGCGTCCTTAAGGGGTCCAAGGTGCACAGGCAGCAACTACACGGTGACCCGGAACGTACGAGCCAGGTCCCACATAAGCCCCCCTTGTTGCACTGCCCATGGTCGACCATTGATTGGCAAGACACGATCCTGCCACCCAATTTCGTACACATGGACACGAATCTTACTAACCAAGGTAACTATCACCGTTTTTAGCTCAAAGACAACCACTGTGGCCCCCGTATTGTAGTCATACACAGTGCCAGCAACAGGGAGCGCTAAAGTAAACAAACATGTAAGACTCCCAATACTTCCAGGACACTCCCCCTTGCCTGGTAGGTGCTCCCCTGTAAGCCTCACCTACAGTTACGAAGTGGTGGGGGCCGCTGGACACCATAAAACCTAACCATGTCTCCACCTCAGCAACAGTGCTTTTTCTCTCCCCCCATAGCTTGTATCTGCCAAAATTCATGAAAACACCATGGTATCTATTATGATTTTCTACCGTCCCGTCGGCCTAGATAGCAAGCATATATATCTATGTCTCAGTCCCCCCACAGACTCCAATATCCCCCTTACTATTTTGGAAGTTGACATTTTTTTTTAGCGTTGGCCCCAGGCGGATTAGGAGGATATCTGTTTGTGCCAGTTCCCGTAAAATGGTCCGTGCAGACTATTACTATCTATCTCATCATCCTTAATCACCAAACCCCAACTATATCCCCTTCACTTGTTTAGTGTCCACGGTAATAGAACAAAGGCCGCAATACCCAGTTTGACATCACACACAAACCCACACAAATCAGGAGCCAATATAGCCACCGTTCTTCAAGAGACATAAAAGCCTTCCCTCCATTAGATTTCTGTCTCGTAGCGCTTGCTCGTTTACGCCATCAACCTTGGTGCAGCCGCCCTCGCCCAGATCGCTGTTCAGAGAGGTGACTTTCCTTCTTTCGATTTCACATTTGATGCGAAGGGAAGCTGTCGTTACCCCAGTGCAGCGGCTATCATTATATCCCGTTTAGTTGGCCAGGTCTGGTATTCCCATCACTATTTTTTGGCAATTTGGAACTATACGGCTTCTTTTTGCGACATGCGGCGCCCTTTACCACTTCCCTCCTGTTTAGTGGGTCATTAGCTTGTGATGTGTGCAATTTTGGTTTCCTCTTTTCCTATTGTTGGGGGTCGGTACCAACGCACACTAGACACTCCTTCTATTATTCTATTCTCTAGGTCCCTACGACTTACCGGTGCCCCCCTCATTAATCGTTTTCCTTCTTTTTCCAATTTGACTTCGCGAGGAAAACATAATATCGCGGCCCCATTCCCTATTGTTTTTGCATCGCTATCACTTTTTTGGAGACCGCACTTCAACTTTTTGAGTTGACGAGGCTTAGTTTAGGACTTCTTTTGGACATGTTGCGTTGTTCTTTGCAGTGTGGGTACACCACCATTTTGGTGCACATCCTTTTGCTCCCCTTTTTAGCAACATTTTCGTGTAGAGCCTCATGAAAACTTTCATTTTGCGTGTTTCGGGTTTCGTTTTTACGGGTCCCGCGCGGGTTCCACTAAGTTCATGCCGTTTTTGTACAGTATTGTTGTATGGAGTGGCTATCCACCACATATGGGGGGTTTTGGCGATGGGTTTTTCACTTCTTGATGGTATCGGGAATATTGGTGGGTAGGGACTTTAACCTTTATTTAATTAATATTTTCTAAAAAAAAGATTTTATTAATGTTTGTAATTTTTTAATAACTTTACCGCGTTGAGCTTGAGGGGGGTGATTCTTCTTATATGCCCCCTCAAATGCGCCCGGGGTGTCCGGGGTTAACCAGCGCAATCTAGAAATCTCGATTGCGTGTTATCGGAAGTGTCGGTATGAGCTGTCTCTAGGTGACACCCGCAGACTTTTGGCGCGGATCCGTTAAGGAGCCCGTGCCAGAAGCATGACGTGCACTTGACCATTTTGTGGGAAGCCACCTCCCGCGATGCAGTTTCTATACATCAAATGTCGGGACAGGGGTAACCCATCTTCTAACACCAAAATGTAGGGGTTTGGGGCCCAAAACTAAATTTGTCTGCAAAAAAAAAAAAAAAAACTCACTTATTATGAGTGCCATATGTGTAGTTACTTCGAAATCTGGTTGGTGTAAAAAATCGCAGACAGACTATGCCCGCTTTGGTAAATTACATTAGTGGTGTTGTTGCTACTATAGGATCTTTGTGGTTGTGTGTGGTGGGAGTGGGGTACCCGTTTCACATGCATAAGTCACCTAAGACAGTATCATCAAAATCTGCAATGGCGCTTCTATGCCTCTCCGCTCTGTTATGGGCCCCATAGGGGTTTACATAGAAATAGGGGATATTGCTCTCAAGAGAAATTACCAAATCCACCCTAATCTGTATTTTTTTTCCATTTTTATCCTGCCTGATATGTAAATTTTAGGGCTAAATAAAATATTTGCTAAATGAATAAATTCCATGTATATATAAATAATCTCCATTTTTTTATTTCATTGCTGCTTGCATGGTTTAATAATCTTGACAAAAGGTTTTGAATAGGTTGACTGGTGCAATTTAAAATGTGGTGCTTTATAGGGCGTCATTAAAAAATGAATAGGCATCTAAATATAATGGAATCTTAAGTTTCTTGAAAATTTATTTTGTGTAGCCTCTAACATCTAATAAAAATAAGTAACCTAAAAAAATTATGTCAAATAAGCAGGCATAAGGTTTAGTAAGTAAAACTAACGTTTAATGAGCATATCATTAAAAATCGAAAATTATAATTTTCACCAATTTATTACTTATTATATTTTTTTTATAAATTAAAACAAAACAAGGTGGCAGTCTCCAGCATTAAAGTTCTAGCATTCCCATTCCTGGCTATAAGAGTGGCCAGAGATACCCAGCGCTTGCTGTCTCAATTATTTTAACTTTCCATATACAGATCGCGCATCAGGAGTATCCCCGATGTCAGATACTCATTTGTTAGTGAGCTCAGCTTGTGATCACCGTGTCTGTGGGCAGGGGATAACAATATGACTGCACAACCCTTTACCCCAAAAACATTATGGCACCAGGATAGGACCATTCAATGATTAGATCCACAAACATGTGTCCACATCTCATGCACGATAACTTGATAGGTGACTCCCGAATAATTCAATATTACCGTAATATTTAAATATTTTTCTATAATCCCTCTGCATTTGAGGGCCATGACCCGGAAGATCATAGTAGGAGGAAACTACCACTTGCCCGTTGTAGGTAGAGCTGTTGTGGGGAATGAAGGAACATTTTTAATACGCATTTTTATAAGAAGACACGTTGATCGGCTGAGCTCTGCAACATAATGAATTGTCTTAGTGCTCCTTGTTATCACCATTAATCTGTACTAATGCCAATTCTAATGCCAACTGCTTCAAAAACAAAAAGTATTGAATTAAATGGATTCTGAGCTTTGAATCTGTATACAAAAAAATATTAAGAAGGTTATGGAAGACCAAAACCTCCCAGGTAGATGGTGAACGGCAATCATTAGTAATGGAAAGGAATACGATAGAAAGGGAGGAGCTTAATACTAAAGCGGTCCTTGTAAAAAAAAAAAACATTCTCCCAAACTCCTTTTCATTACGTACATCGTTGCCATTCATAAATATGAAACGCTTTCCTTATGAATGTAACAAAATAGTTTAAAAAACTGTATTAAAGCTATCAATTCAGTAGGTTCAAAAGCAAATGATGTAATAAGTAAATAAGGTGCATACATTCTGTAACAAAAGCACGTACATTTATTTATGGACTCACACATTTCGATAGTCGGCAAAACAGTTCCGGTTGTGTATCCATGTTGTACCTAATATGGTTTTGAAGAGGTTCTTGGTGCAGCGAAAAATCATCATTCCCTACACGGCGCAAAATGATACGAAGGACTTGTGTTAAAATGACAATCATGAAATCTTACATTAAGATTAAGTATTCATGGAATATTCCAAATCGGGTATTGATTAACTTGGATTCACCTGCCCTATAGATGTATTTCGTCAATTGGAGGTCATTATAAATAGTGTACCGATGTGAAGATACTGTCCTATAAATGTAGCATGTTGTGCCTTAGAAACAAGATGTTGACCTTGAACAAACACTCCCCTGCTGAGGGATTGCCCCAAGAGACAATTGTTTTGCATTTTAAATCTTCGGGAGTTAATGCATGTCCCACAGCTGTCCTGTGGTAATGAAACGACAATGTATATAGGTGTCCAGGAGGGCTTGATGGCCAGGTCCTGCCACTGCCGGGTGCGGAGTGCAAGGGGTCCAAGGGTATCTTGTTTGTTAGGGACAATGTCAACCGTTTATGGGCTTCTCCCCTACTTCTCTGCCACCAAAGTGGGGCACCTTAACTATTTAGCCACTCCAACGCCCTTTTGTCGTCCATATTAAAATGAATGCAAAACCACATCTGTTTAGGTCCGCATCAAGGTCCCGATTTACTATGGTCCACTCACCAAGCGCGTCCTCCCCTTCTGTCGTAACTTTAGCAATAGGCGCCTGCCACTCTCCTCTCCCCTCTAGATTAGTCCCCCAATTTCCCTGGTTTAACCCCTACTCTCGCCACTGACATGTTTGCCCCCTACCCTGGAGGCCTCTGTGTGGGGGGCTATCCCCTAAACTCTCCCGCCCAGCTATGCTATTCATTAATTGATGTTACTCCCACAAAGCAGGGCGACTACCATTTGTGCGCTACGCTCCCAGCCTTCCTTCCCGCGCCCCTTGTTCCCCCGTTGCATGTCATACCTTGCGCTGTATGCCAATCAGCGTCTCCCATTGAACATGCGCGGTCTGCTACCGCTACTCCCGGCAGGTAACTGAGTCTCTCTCCTTAGGCATTTACTGCCGCCTTCTTTTTTTTCACCCATGCAAGCTCCCACAGTGCGCCTCTTCTGCACGTGATCAAAATCCCCCCTAGCTTGATCGCATTCTGTGCCATTCTACCATTTCGTTGCGAATACGGTCTATACACCTGTATAGTTCAACAGAGTCTGGGAGGGGATTTATGATTACCGCATATTAAACCACTCTGCACCCACTGTCTCCAATTCCTTCTCTACGGCACTTCACGTCTGGGAATCTATTTTACAGAGTCTAGGGACTCTGGGATACCTTTTCTTTTTGTCTATCATACCATATGGTCTATCTGTGGGTATCCATGAAAAACCCAGTTGGCTCCATGTTGGGTCCCATGTACTGTCGCTCCCCCTAGCGAGTGGAGCAGCGGGCCGAGCTGGACAGGCTTCCCCCTTCATCTTCTGGGGCGCACGGAGATGGCGACGTACCGTCCTCTACTACTGTCTATCCTGACTGCTTCCACTCATCTCAGGGTGGATGACAAACCCGGTCCGACTGGGTATATCACGACCTGCCGTTTTGCGCCCACCCCCAATCAGCAATTAGTCCGATCTTTGGAGCAGGGCCTAAGTTGTTTTGGGACATAACCCTCTATGTAAACAATTCATCCTACTCTATCACCATAGAGTACTACAAAAATCAATAGTGGTCGAGGCAGTTATACTATAGAAGCTTATTAGCCTTGAGAGTCTAGACATGCAGCGACGGTGACTCTTATTGAGCCCCTTAGGGCTAGATCCCGATATGCTATATACAATCACGGTTTCTTTGGCTCCTGTTTTTAGCCCGTCCATCAACCCAGTGGTTGTGTGGACTTGTGTCATTGGACCCAGCCAGTATTAGGAGACACAAACCTCTATCGTTGTTCACAAATTTATTATGGGCTCCACCACTTTTCCGTCTATGGATTACCGTAGGAAATATCCAAATTTCTATTGGGGTTTTTTCTTTTCACTATTTTTTAGACCATCTAGGGTACATTAACCCTAGATGGTCAGATTGCTCCTACCATATACTGCAATAGTTCTGTATTGCAATATATGGCATTTTTGCAGGACATTCATTACAATGAGCCACTGGCTCATTGTTACGAATCTCCAGAAGCCATGTAGCCTCATGTCAAAAGAAGACCCGAGGCTACCATGGCAACCGATCGCCGCCCCGCGATGACATTCGGGGGTGCGGCGATCGTAATAAAGATGGCGGCGCCCGCGGCGCCGTCTTTTAAACGCCGGCGGCGTTGAGAGGGTTAATAGCCGCGATCGGTGCAAGCAGCAGTCAGCAAATGCACATAATCGCTTGTTCAACTCCCAGAGTGGAACAATGAAAAATTAAAGGGCCCCCCAAGTGCTTTACATATTATAAAACGTACACATATCGTGGGGGGCAGATAAGAAAGCCCCATAGACGCCACAGTCATTTTTTCAACAGTACTGAAAGGGTCAAACAGTTGGGATCATGACAATCATGCTCCCAGCTGATACAAGGGAGGCCCAGCTGTATGGCTCTGCCACACTTCAGCATTACAGTTGTCACAGTGACGCATTTAACCCGCCTACTTGCATGTACATGTTCTTCCTAGGTCTTTAAGAAGATAAACACCTTGTACATAACTATGAAACTAAACACCTTCATAAAATGAAGGTCCTTTACTGTACTGATCAGACACAGGCAGAACTGACATCTAGTTTCTCACAGGTGAAGGTTCTGTTAAAATACAAAGTAGAAATACTCCAACCATGGAATTCGCCCGTTTAATGAGTTATAGTGTGACACTTGTAAAAAAATTATATTAGTGCCCCCCCCCAAAAAGAAACCCTTTAATGCTCGCTGATATACACTATTGTGAAACCACTGTAGAGAAACAAATGTTTTGTTCACAAGGCATATTTGCAGGATGAAAATGACGATTGAATGAATGCTAATAGATTTAATTTATTGTACACAGGAAAAATCCAGAAACATACAAAGGTGGTGATTTCCAGCCATAAAGTTGACCTATCGACGACAACTAGTGTGACAACTAGCAATAGTGGAACTAGTTCAGTTGTGCTTGGTCATGGTGAGTCCTTATCTACTAATGAGAGCTTAATGCGCGGGCTTTCAGAGAAACAGGAGACTAAGACGTTTAAGAGACCTTCCATTACACATCCCTTATATCCTGGACAAAAGGCGGTAAAAAAGTGTGGCTCTGAGCTATTTCTATGATTATAATGGAATAGCAATTTATTATGAATTGTCTTTTAATGGGCACCTAAGGGGTAGAATAAACATGGTGAGCTCCCTTGTGAGCGTTCTATTTTTATGGCCCAATTAATGTGGTCCAGGGCATTGTGCTTTTAAGGGCAATTCCAGTAAGCCAGTACAAATAACCAAAAGTCGAGAGGGAAGTGACCCATAGCGGAGGACCCCTTGTTGGGCAGGTGCCCTCAGAGGATTGCCTGATACCACTGGAAGATTGGATGTTTTATGGCTGCTATCTGAAGAGCGCAGCTGGAAAACCATCCTTGGGAAGGCAGCATGGTTCCAGGGTCAAAGAAGGAGGCCTAAAATAATGTCACTTATTCTCTGAATACCTTAAAGGCGGTATTCAGAAAATCAGAATGCATTCAAAATGGTCAGTGAATAAAGCCATAAGGAATTTGTTTTTAAATTTTGAAATGTTGGCTCCCACTAGCAGAAAAATTGGTGGGCATACGCGAGCATTAAGAATTAAAGGCGACGTCCCTGAATCAGGCCTGGAGTGGTCCCTAGGGAGGAGACACAGGACAGAAGATGGCCGCTGGTCACAGGGCCACATCACTGGCCAGCACTAATGGGGCAATCACCTCAGTGAGGGAATGTGCAGTGACGCAGTTACAGCATTACGAGGGTACAGACAGACAGGGTGGTACATCAGCGGTGGGAGCAGAGTAATAGGGAGGGAGAGAAGGTAAATGAACTAAAGGATCAGGGACGTCCAGGTTGTAAATGTGGGCCATCTTGGAGAATAAATCCACCTCTTTAGAAGCCCATAACAGGGGGGGAATCTTAAAACAAACTAGTTAAGCTCCTTTTGTGATTAATGATGTTGACGTTTTGTTAGTATGCTTGCTGTATCGCATTATGGGTTTTTGTCTCAGACATTTAGGAACATTCTCCTTAATTCCATAAAGTGGCTGGGTTTATTTATTTTGGTTGTTCCTTAATTTGCGGCCAGTACTCAATTAGAACATTCACGCATGGCGAATGTGCCCAGTTATGGTGTAATAGAGGGTGCAGTATGGCCACGTCCCGGGCGGACTGTACGTGATATCAGCTGGGCCTGTACCCAATAAATCATCACTTGATGACAAGGCCAATAAAAAGAGACATGTGACAAATACATACAAATGCTAGGTGGAGATGGACAACTGTCAAGATTCCTCATTCTAGTTTGCCTGGTATCAACACATACCAATTCAATTTAAATAACGAGGCTTGTATAAGATGCGCTCTTCATGAAATCTACTATCAAAATCCTACCTAAAAACCAAGGTCACTTACTCATAGATCCAGGCAGTGTGACTAGTGGTATATCTGTATCAGCACTTTCCTACTATGTTGGCTTACACTTGCACCCCAAATAATGCGTAACAGACACATGCCCCCCTGTAATTAAAATGTACAGTGTCTTGCAGTTCATGGGGTGCCTGTCAGGAATTAGTATAAGAAAAATTAAACCTATATACGGCCACGCAGAAATAAAGCTTCATACAAGAACATAGCACCAGACCTATTCCTGGGCCCATATAAAGATACAGGATCCCAAACGTAAACGTTACATCTGTCAAGCCCTCAAACCGATGGGCAGTCCCCCATAATTAATGGAGTCCCCGTTGAAACTATACAGTGCCCCCTGGAATAAATAGAGATAGAGACTGGAAATCCCTCTGTTAAATAGCAGCCTACCGTTATTAGAGATAGTATATAATGATATAATACTTTGGCCTCGCTATCAGATACAATCTGGGTGAGAGCATTACTATAGATCAAACTGACCCCGTTTGATCACATGTTGTAGCCCTAAGGCATCACCAATACAGAAGTGCGGCAGCTGGAACCACAGAGGAAACAAGATCCCAACAATGAATATTCAAACAGCATCAAAGATATAATACGGTCTGGTGCTGAAAGAATCAAAAATGGGCTCCTCTATAAGCTAATAGACTGTCGCCCTGTATGAGATATACACGGTCCCCCTCCCTATTAGCACTACTTAACCCCCTATAGTATATACACTGCCCCCTCAGTAGATATTTCCTAGACCCCCAGTATCACACTACATACTTTAGAGGACCTTCCATTACACATCCCTTATTAATGGACAAAAGGCGGTAAAAAATGTGTGGCCTGCTGAGCTATTTTCTATGATTAATAATGGAATATCTAATTTATTATGAATTGGTCTTTTAATGTGACCTAAGGGTTATAATAAACATGGTGAGCTCCCCTTGTGAGCGTTCTATTTTTATGGCCCAATTATGTTTGTCCATGGCATTTTGAGCTTTTAATTGCAAATTCCATTAACCAATTAACAATAAGCCAAATAGTTACAGTATAGGTAGTTACCCATATGGCTATGACCCATGTGTTTTTCAGGTTCCCTCATGCTGATTGCCTGGATGACCACTGGAAGTATTGGGATGATTATGGCTCGCTATATGAAGAGCGCAGCTGGAAAACCATTCCTTGGGAAGGCTTTTTTACCGCCTTTTGTCCAGGATATAAGGGATGTGTAATGGAAGGTCTCTTAAACGTCTTAGTCTCCTGTTTCTCTGAAAGCCCGCGCCTGATTAGATTATAGATAAGGAACTCACATGGACAAGCACAACTGAACTGGTCCATATGCTGGGTCCACACTAGTTGGCGTCGATCGGTCACTTTATGCTGGAAATTACCAATTTGATGTTCTGGATTTTTCTGTGTAAATAAAATTAATATATTAGCATATTCAATCGTCATTTCATTGCAATAGCATTGGAACAAAATGTTTGTTTCTCTACATGGTTCAATAGTGTATATCAGTAGCATTAAAGCGGTTTTTTGGGGGGGCACTAACTATTATTTATACATGGTCCCACTCTCACTCATCACGGGCGACTTCCATGGCTGGAGTATATTTCTAGTTTGTAATTTTACCAGAACCTTCCCTGTGAGAAACTAGATGTCATTCGCCTGTCTGAGTCAGGAAGTGAAAGGCCTTCCTTTTATGAGGGGCTTTAGTTTCATAGGTTGTACAAGGTGTTTCAACTTATTAAAAGGACTAGGCGAATATGTCCATGCAAGTAGGGGGTAAATGCGGCACTGTGACAACGTAGGCTGAAGTGTGGCCGTGCCCTACCGCTGGGCTCCCTTGTACCAGCTGGGATCACAATGTATATCCCGACTGTTTGACCTTTCAAGTACGGTTGAAAAAATGACTGTGGCGTCTATAGGGCTTTCTATCTGGCACCCACATATGTGTATGGTTTAGTTTAATAATAGGGCGACTGGGGGACCCTTTTTTTTACAAATTTTTGTCATTGTCCTACTACGGTGACGTTGCACACGCGATTGTGCGCATCCTGTCAGATGCTTCGCTCTGCACCGATTCGCGGCTATTGTAACCCTCATATCAACGCCGCCGGCGTTAAACAGCGGGCGCGCGGTGCGACGCCATCTTTATTACGTCGCGCACCCCCGAAGTCATCGCGGGGCGGCGCTCGGTTGCCATGGTTAGCTCGGGTCTTCTTTTGACATGAGGCTAATGGCTTATGAGATTGTAAAAATGCGCGGCTCTGTAATGAATGTCCTGCAAAAATTGCCATATATTGCCAATACGAACTATGCAGTATATGGTATGGAAGCACATCGCGATTCCATCTAGGGTTAATGACCCGAGATGGTCTAAAAATATGTGAGACAAAAAAGAAAAAAAAAAGTGAAAAAAAGTAAACAAATTTAATATAAACAATAAAAAATAAATCACCCCTTTCCTAGGACCACTGATATAACATAAATAAACACGAGAAAATCACAAACCAGAGGAGGGTATCGCCGCATGGTGTTGCACCGGGGGGGCGGTGTTGCGGCGTCTCCATAAATGCCCGAGCTATCAAAATATAAAACGGTTGACGGACGGCGGGGACCTCCGAGACGGGACATGGCACCCCAGTCCCGCCATGCGCTTACATTTTTTACATCACAGAACAAATGCCATCAAAAACTTATCACACTGTCCGCCCAGACCTCACCAATGGTAGCAATGAACACGTTGTTCTCATTTGCCCAAAATGACACCGTCACCTCTCCGTGTGCCCCAGTATGACAAGGTCTTAGCTCAGAGTTGACCCAAAATTTTTTCTTTTTTGTAACCCATTCGTAACTTTTGCAAACTGTCTGAAAACACAATACACCACCTATATCACTTTGCTATCACCCGGACGCCCAAACCACGAATCAAGTAGGCGGTATTTGGAGCGAAGATGAAGCGTAAAAACTGAGTCCCCCCGAACGTGCGTTTTTTTTTTCATTTTCCAATTTGGCATTGTTTCAGCTTCGTCGTACCGGCTGTTAAAATCCATAACCCTTCGGAACATAAAATTTGTTACGCACCCAATAAGCCTCACACAGGTCTGTACCTGTACACTATGACAAGTTAGGGATTTTGAAGTTAGCGGCGAGCTGAGCCGGCCCCACCCTGCGTCCTTAAGGGGTCCAAGGTGCACAGGCAGCAACTACACGGTGACCCGGAACGTACGAGCCAGGTCCCACATAAGCCCCCCTTGTTGCACTGCCCATGGTCGACCATTGATTGGCAAGACACGATCCTGCCACCCAATTTCGTACACATGGACACGAATCTTACTAACCAAGGTAACTATCACCGTTTTTAGCTCAAAGACAACCACTGTGGCCCCCGTATTGTAGTCATACACAGTGCCAGCAACAGGGAGCGCTAAAGTAAACAAACATGTAAGACTCCCAATACTTCCAGGACACTCCCCCTTGCCTGGTAGGTGCTCCCCTGTAAGCCTCACCTACAGTTACGAAGTGGTGGGGGCCGCTGGACACCATAAAACCTAACCATGTCTCCACCTCAGCAACAGTGCTTTTTCTCTCCCCCCATAGCTTGTATCTGCCAAAATTCATGAAAACACCATGGTATCTATTATGATTTTCTACCGTCCCGTCGGCCTAGATAGCAAGCATATATATCTATGTCTCAGTCCCCCCACAGACTCCAATATCCCCCTTACTATTTTGGAAGTTGACATTTTTTTTTAGCGTTGGCCCCAGGCGGATTAGGAGGATATCTGTTTGTGCCAGTTCCCGTAAAATGGTCCGTGCAGACTATTACTATCTATCTCATCATCCTTAATCACCAAACCCCAACTATATCCCCTTCACTTGTTTAGTGTCCACGGTAATAGAACAAAGGCCGCAATACCCAGTTTGACATCACACACAAACCCACACAAATCAGGAGCCAATATAGCCACCGTTCTTCAAGAGACATAAAAGCCTTCCCTCCATTAGATTTCTGTCTCGTAGCGCTTGCTCGTTTACGCCATCAACCTTGGTGCAGCCGCCCTCGCCCAGATCGCTGTTCAGAGAGGTGACTTTCCTTCTTTCGATTTCACATTTGATGCGAAGGGAAGCTGTCGTTACCCCAGTGCAGCGGCTATCATTATATCCCGTTTAGTTGGCCAGGTCTGGTATTCCCATCACTATTTTTTGGCAATTTGGAACTATACGGCTTCTTTTTGCGACATGCGGCGCCCTTTACCACTTCCCTCCTGTTTAGTGGGTCATTAGCTTGTGATGTGTGCAATTTTGGTTTCCTCTTTTCCTATTGTTGGGGGTCGGTACCAACGCACACTAGACACTCCTTCTATTATTCTATTCTCTAGGTCCCTACGACTTACCGGTGCCCCCCTCATTAATCGTTTTCCTTCTTTTTCCAATTTGACTTCGCGAGGAAAACATAATATCGCGGCCCCATTCCCTATTGTTTTTGCATCGCTATCACTTTTTTGGAGACCGCACTTCAACTTTTTGAGTTGACGAGGCTTAGTTTAGGACTTCTTTTGGACATGTTGCGTTGTTCTTTGCAGTGTGGGTACACCACCATTTTGGTGCACATCCTTTTGCTCCCCTTTTTAGCAACATTTTCGTGTAGAGCCTCATGAAAACTTTCATTTTGCGTGTTTCGGGTTTCGTTTTTACGGGTCCCGCGCGGGTTCCACTAAGTTCATGCCGTTTTTGTACAGTATTGTTGTATGGAGTGGCTATCCACCACATATGGGGGGTTTTGGCGATGGGTTTTTCACTTCTTGATGGTATCGGGAATATTGGTGGGTAGGGACTTTAACCTTTATTTAATTAATATTTTCTAAAAAAAAGATTTTATTAATGTTTGTAATTTTTTAATAACTTTACCGCGTTGAGCTTGAGGGGGGTGATTCTTCTTATATGCCCCCTCAAATGCGCCCGGGGTGTCCGGGGTTAACCAGCGCAATCTAGAAATCTCGATTGCGTGTTATCGGAAGTGTCGGTATGAGCTGTCTCTAGGTGACACCCGCAGACTTTTGGCGCGGATCCGTTAAGGAGCCCGTGCCAGAAGCATGACGTGCACTTGACCATTTTGTGGGAAGCCACCTCCCGCGATGCAGTTTCTATACATCAAATGTCGGGACAGGGGTAACCCATCTTCTAACACCAAAAAAGTGTAGGGGTTTGGGGCCCAACTATACATTTGCTCTTCTTTTTCGTGCAAAAAAAAAAAAAAAACTCACTTATTATGGCCATACTGTTAGATTCTAACTTCTAAATCTGTTGGTGTAAAAAGACTCCAGAATATGCCCTTATGTAACTTACTTACGTGGTGTTAGTGTGTTCTACTATAGAGATCCCAATTTGTGTTTGTGTGTGCGTGTGGGTGGGTGTACCCTGTTCAAATCATAATCACCTAAGAC
The DNA here is from genome assembly GCA_019512145.1 of Engystomops pustulosus. Classification (NCBI taxonomy): domain Eukaryota; kingdom Metazoa; phylum Chordata; class Amphibia; order Anura; family Leptodactylidae; genus Engystomops; species Engystomops pustulosus. The sequence continues at coordinate 36,948,290 of CM033649.1, forward strand.
AGTAACAATCACAAATCTGCAATGCGCTTCTAGCTTAAGCCTACCTTCGCGCTCATGTTATGGGCCCATAGGGGTTTACATGAATAGGGGATAATTGCTCTCAAAGAGAATTACCACAATACTCTAATCTGTATTTTTTTCTCATTTTTTATCTGCTGATATGTCAAATTTTACGGCGCTAAATTAAAACATATTTGCTAAAGATAGTCAAATTCCATGTATATATAAATAATCTCATCATTTTTTTATTTCATGTTGCTGCTTGAATGTTTAATAATCTTACAAAAGGTTTTGAATAGGTTGATGGTTGCAATTTAAAATGTGGTGCTTTATGGGCGTTCCATTAAAACAATGAATAGGCATCTAAATATAATGAATCTTAAGTTTCCTTGAAAATTTGATTTGTGAGCCTCCTAACATCTAATAAAATAAGTAACCTAAAAAAATTATGTCAACATAAAGCAGCATAAGGTTTAGTAAGTAAAACTAACGTTTAATGAGCATATCAATTACAAATCGAAAATTATAAATTTTCACCAATTTATACTTATTTATTTTTTTTATAAATAAAACAAACAAGGTTGGCAGTCTCCAGCATTTTAATTATTTAGCATCCCATTCCCTGGCTATAAAGTGCCAGAGATACCCAACGCTTGCTGGTCTCAATTATTTTAACTTTCCATATTACAGAATCGCGCATCAGGAGGTATCCCTCGAGTCAGATACTCATTTAGTTAGTGAGTCAGCTTGTTATCACCGCTGTCTGTGGGCAGGGGATAACAATATACTTGGCACAACCCTTTACCCCAAAAACACTTATGGCACCAGGATAGACCCATTCAATGATTAGTATCCACTAACATTGTCCACCATCTCATGCACTGATACCTGATAGAGCTGACCTCCCTAATAATTAAATTACCTAATATTTAAAATATTTTTCTATAATCCCTCATGCATTTGAGGGCCACTGACCCGGAAGACATAGTAGGAGGAAACTACCACTTGCCCGTTGTAGGTAGAGCTGTTGCTGGACTGGAATGAAGGAACATTTTTAATACGCCATTTTTATAAGAAGACATCTTGATCCGGCTGAGCTCTGCAACATAATGATTGTCATTTTAGTGCTCCTTGTTAGTCACCATTAATCTGTACTAATGCAAATCTACATGCCAACTGCTTCAAAAACAAAAAGTATTGAATTAAATGGATTCTACTTTATATCTGTATACAAAAAAATATATAATGAAGGTTATGGAAGACCAAAACCTCCAGGTAGATGGTGAACGGCAAGTCTTTAGTAATGGAACAGAACTACGATAGAAAGGGAGGAGCTTAATACTAAAGCGGTCCTTTCGTAAAAAAAAAAAAATTCTCCCAACTCTTTTCACTTATGTACATCTTGCCATTCATAAATATGAAACTGCTTTCCTTATGAATGTAACAAATGTAAAAAACTGTATTAAAGCTATCAATTCAGTAGGTTCAAAAGCATAATGATGTATATAAGTAAATAAGGTGCATACATTCTGTAACAAAAGCACTTACATTTATTTATGGACTCACAACACTTTCGCATAGTCGGCAAATACAGTTTTCCGTGTTGTGTATCCATGTTGTACAAATGTTTTGAAGAGGCTTCTTGGTGCACGAAAAATCATCATTCCCTAACGGCGCAAAATGATACAAGGATTGGTTAAAATACGAATCATGAAATCTTACATAAGATTAAGTATTCATGGAAATTCAAATCGGGTATTGTATTTAAATTGGATTCACCTGCCTATAGATGTATTTCGTCAATTGGAGTCATTATAAATAGTGTACCTATGTGAAGATATGTCCTATAATGTAGCCATGTTGTGCCTTAGAAACAAGATGTTGACCTTGAACAAACACTCACCTCTGCTGGAGGGATTGCCCAAGAGAACAAATTGTTTTTGCATTTTAAATATTCGGGAGTTAACTGCATGTCCCACAGCTCCGTCCTGTGGTAATGAAACGCTGCATCTAGGTGTCCAGAGCGGCGTTGATGGCCATGTCTGCCCACTGCCGGGTGCGGTAGTGCAAGGGGTCCAAGGGTATCTTGTTTGTTAGGGACACATGGCAACCGTTTATGGGCTATTCCTACTTCTCTTGCCACCAACAGTGGGCACCTTACTATTTAGCCACTAACGCAACCTTTTGTGTCATATTTAAATGAATGCAAACCACATCATGTTTAGGTCGCATCAAGGTCCCCTTTCTATGGTCCCTCACCAAGCCGTCCTACCTTCTGGCCGTAACTTATAGCAATTAGGGCAGACTGCACTCTCCTCTCCTAACCTCTAGATTAGTCCCACCAATTCCAACTGGTGTTTAACACCTACTTCTCGAACCACTGACATGTTTGCCCCTAACTGTGTAGGACCTGCTGTGTGGGGGGCTATCCCTAAACTCATTCCCGCCCAGCATTTGCTATTCAATTAATTTGATGTTACTATCACAAAGCAGAGGCTGACTAACCGAATTTGTCGCGCCCATAAGCGTCCTCCCAGCGCAATTCCTTACCCGCAGCCCTGCAATGTCCCCCTTACAGTCAATAGTCATACACTTCGCTTGTATGCACCTCAGCGTATCCCATTGAACATGCGGAGTATGATAACCAACGCATACTCCATCAGGGCAGGTAACTGAGTAATTCTTCGACTTAGTCGATTTACTGCACGCCAAATTCTTTTTCTTTCACCCATGCCAATCCACAAAGTGACTCCTCTTCATGTCAAGTGAATCAAAATCCCACTAGACTTGATAGCATTCTATGCGTCAATCTTCTACCATTACAGTTGGCAATAGGTTATAAATCCCCTGATATAGTTTCAGACATGTATCTGTGAGGGCGATTTATGATTACCCATATACCACTCGATGAAACCAACGTCTTCCAATTCATTCTACTGAGTCAATTACGATCTGATGGAATCTATTTACAGATGCTGCTAGGTGACATTTTACTGGGACCTTTTCTTTTTGTTATCAATACCATAGGTCTATCTGTGGGTTCCATGAAACAGTTTAGGCTCCATGTTGGGGTGGTTTCCATGTATCTTACCTTGGTCGCTCCCCTCAGTGCGTCACAGTGAGATGTACCTACCAACGGTGTACCGAGCCGTCCTGCATGACAGGCTTCCCCTTCATCTCTGAGGCTGACGTGAATGGCGGATACGTACGTCCTCACTGCTGTTTCTATCCTACTGTCAACTTCCACTCATCTCAGTTTGTGGTGACAAACCGGTCCGTACTGGGTATATCAGACCTGCCGTTTTTGGACCCCACCCCCAATCAGCAATTACCGATTCCGATCTTGTGGAGCAGAGGCCTAAGTTTGTTTTGGTGAATACAACCCTCTTAATGTAAATAATTCAATTCATACTCTTCACCAATAAAGTACTACAAATCAATGAGTGGGTCGAGGCAGTTATATATAAAGTTATTAGCCTGAGAGTTTAGACATGCAGGAGCGGTACATCTTATTGAGCCCTAGGGCTAGATCCCGCCAATGCTGATGATACACATCACGGTTTCCTCTGGCCCTCCTGTTTTTAGACCCTTAATCAACCCAGTGGTTGTGTGGACTTGTGTCATTGGACCCAGCCAGTATTAGGAGACACAAACCTCTATCGTTGTTCACAAATTTATTATGGGCTCCACCACTTTTCCGTCTATGGATTACCGTAGGAAATATCCAAATTTCTATTGGGGGTGTGGCCTGCTGAGCTATTTTCTATGATTAATAATGGAATATCTAATTTATTATGAATTGGTCTTTGCATGTGACCTAAGGGTTATAATAAACATGGTGAGCTCCTCTTGTGAGCGTTCTATTTTTATGGCCCAATTATGTTTGTCCATGTCATTTTGAGCTTTTAATTGCAAATTCCATTAACCAATTAACAATAAGCCAAATAGTTACAGTATAGGTAGTTAACCATATGGCTATGACCTATGTGTTTTTCAGGTTCCCTCATGCTGATTGCCTGGATGACCACTGGAAGTATTGGGATGATTATGGCTCGCTATATGAAGAGCGCAGCTGGAAAACCATTCCTTGGGAAGGCGGCATGGTTCCAGGTAAAATAAGGAGGCCTAAAATAATGTCACTTTATTCTCTGAATACATTAAAGGGGTATTCCAGGAATAAGCAGAATTCATTCAAAATGGTCATTGAAATAAAAGCCGATAAGTAATTTTTTGTTTAAATTTAAAATGTTGCTCCCCTTAGCAGAAAAATGTTGTGGTCATACTCTATAATTAAGAATTAAAATGCTACTGGCCCTTTAATCAGTCCTGTGATTTTGTCCCTATGGAGGAGACACAGGACAGAAGATGACCACTGGTCACATGTCCACATCACATGTCCAGCACTTAATTGGGCAGATCACCTCAGTGAGGTAATGTGCAGTGACGGCAGTTACACATCATTACTATGGTAACAGAGCAGGACAGTGTGTTACATCATCATTGGGAGCAGAGTATAAGAGGGAGGAGGAGTTAATGAGAACTAAAGGATCATGGGACTTCAGGTTGTAAATGTTGGCCATCTTGGAGATAAATCCACCTACTTTAGAAAGCCCATAAAATTTTGTGAATCTTAAAAGCAAACTATTTAAGCTCCATTTTGTGATTAATGATGTTGAGTTTTGTTGTATTCATTTATGTATAGCATTATTGGTTTTTGTATCAGACATTTAGAAACATTTCTTAATTCTCATAAAGTGGCTTGGTTTTATTTATTTTTGTTTTCCTGTAATTTGCTGCCATTACTCAATTGAACATTCACTCAATGGCTTAATGTGCCCATTTATTTTTTAATAGTAGGGTGCAGTATGTTCCAGTACCTTGCTGACTGTACGTGATATCAGCTGTGCCTGTACCCAATAAATCATCACTTATGACAAAGGCAATAAAATATACATGTGACAAATACATAGCAAATTGCTATGTGGAGATGGACAACTGTCAAGATTCTCAAATTCTAGTTATCCTTTTATCAACAATACTAATTCAATTTAAATAACGAGGCTTGTATAAGATCCATACCTCTTAAATTAAATCACAATCCAAATCTACAATGAATAAAACCAAGGTCACTTACTATATGATCCAGGCAGTTGACTGTGGTAAATAGTGTATTCAGCACGTCTACTAAGGGTGCTTACACATTGCACCCCAAATAAATTCTAAACATACACAGTCGCCCTCCTTTAATTAAAATGTACCAGTGTCTTCAGTTAGATGAGAATATTGTCCTGTCATGAATTATTTATAATAAACATTTACAAATTCTATACTTCACCAGAAACAAAGATTCATACACTGAAACATAGCACCAGACGATCTTCCTTGGTCCCTATAATAAATATACAGTATCCCAAATTATTTTAATATGTACAGAGGGCCCTCAAACCTACATGTGCAGTACCCCCATATGAATGGAGTCCCCCCTTTGAAATTATACCGTGCCCCCCTAAAAAAAAAATATAGATAAAACTGTATGCCCTCTGTTAAATATCATCACTACCTTATTAGATATTTATATTAGATTATATAAATACTTGCCTCTCTATAAGATATATATGTGATGATGCATTACTATATATGAATGACTGACCATCGTTGATCACATGTGTTACCACTAAGGCATCACCAATACATGACCTAAGTGCTGCACTAGTAACCACATAGAGTAAAACTAAAGAATCCAAACATAATATTCAGAACAGCAATCCACAGCACAAGTAAAAATGTGCCTCCTATATTAAGCTATAACTGGCTCCCTGTATTAGATATACATGTTCCCCCTCTATTAGCTATATACTTTACCCCCATATTATATAACATGCCCCTCATTAGATATTTCCTGTGACCCCAGTACACACTCCCCCATTTGATATTATGCCAACACAATACCCCCCCGACACCCCCCGTATATATGCCAGCAAATTGCGCCACCACATGTTCCTCCCCCCCCAACCCCCAGCTGATTCCATCACCGCGTTCTCAGCACCTCTACCGCCCTGCAACACTGCCCCCAGCGCTATTTTTTTTGCTAACATTATTGCCGCCTCAGCCACCCAGCCCTGTCACCTCAATCGCCCCCCCCCCCCTTTCCCATACGCTCCTACTACCCTCTCGGCCCCTTTTTTCCTCCTAGACCAGTTGTTTCCAGAATCCCTGCAATTACCCACTCCCCATGTGTACCATCGGGTGCCTCCAGGCCACGTCCCACATTACAGTCCTCACCACACCTTATTTTTTCATCTTATTCACTCGGGCCCGAGCCTAGGCCACCACTCACCTCGCACACCTCTTTATTAAGTATTTTATCGGGCTTTTAGCCCACGGCTACATGTCACCCCGTATTTCTTATGGGCCTCCTCTCTTTTTCCCCCTTTCCCAGCTCATTAAAATGTACACCCACCCTCCTTCATTCCCCGTCACCACACCCCCAGTATGGGGTAGCCTCAGGCACATGCTTTACCCCACCCCCTCACCTCACCCTCCCCCCTCATGTTAACCACCATGTGTCTCTCTTAGTCCCCCCTTTCAGGATTTCACAACCCTCCCACCAGCAAATAAACTATAAAACTCTTCCATTAACTCTTGTTCCCCTGCCCCCGCCCCTCTTCCCTGCCGTGTCACCCCTCTACTGTGCACGCTACCTCCTCCGCTCCAGCTCCTCGCTTTTTCCCCCCCACACTACCCTTCATTGTTCCCTTCTTGTGTATTCCTCCGCAAACTTTTCCACTCGAGCACACTTGCACCTTGTAATGTCGCTGTCTTCAATCCCATACAAACACCTCATAATTCGATCTCCCGCTTGCACCACAATTCCATGATTTTTCCGCGCTGGCTATGGACGTGCCCTCCTGGTGACCCCAGCAGTCAAGACCCCCGCGCGTCTCACTTGTCCTCTCCCCAGGTCTTTCCTTTTCTCCCAATTTCTCCCCCCCCCCTCACTTCCCCCCATTTGTCCTCCCTACCACAGTAGACTGAAATCTTGGCCTTTTCTGTCCCGACCTTCCCCTCTAACTGACTTAACTCCCTTTGCCCACTAAGACTCCCACTGTTGTCCCCTATGCTTACTCGCGCCCCGTCTTACCCCCCCTTCTCCGCAGCCCCATTTACTAAGACATATCTGTCATCCCACACTTGCTTCACCAAGTTTTGTACCTCCATTCAGCGCAGTATAAACTATAAATTGTCACCCGTGTTCCGACAGTAGTCTTTGCAACACAAACCAGCCGTTCCCCCCCATTTCGGCACAGAAAAAAAATTGTAAAAATAAACTATGGTAAAATCCTTCTGAATTTTATACCAATCGTTTCTAAAAAATAAATTCCCCCATATCAACTAACTAAAGACTAACTGCACAGTCAGCATACATCTTTACCACGCTCGTTCGGTTTACACATTCATTTGTTTATTCATATTCATATCTTATTTACACTCTTATATTTTGAGATCTGGTATTTGCTTCGCCATGTGTCTCTACCTGCAGGTGTGCCACCCCTTCCTCTGTTTCATGACCTATCTCTACCTGGTTGATTTTTGGGGCCCGGCTGCTTCGTACCCATTCCCCTGTATTACGTTATCATTTTGCCTATTTCCTATGGCGTTTGATAACACCTGTTGTTGGTCTTGGCCCTTCGCGTTCCCCTTCCCCCCCTTTTCCCCCATCCTTCTGTGCCGCTCCCCGCTGTTTTGCTCCAACCCGTTACGCTTGTCTCTCTTTTTCTAACCATCCTAAAATACCATTTTAAGTATAAAACAAACATACAGTTTAGCCGACTCCCCTCATTTTCCCCCAAAGTGTCCCCCGGCACGTATACCCGTGCCCCACCATGATTCCCCTACTTTTATTACATTTTCTTTCCCCGTAATCCTCCTATTGACATCCATCTCCGCCTATATATTTTTTTTCCCCCAGCCAAGCCCACACTTCGCCCCCAACTAGCTTTGTTCTTATTGACGTGCGCGGCATCTCGTGTCCTTCGCTCATTTTCCCTTATTTCCATTTTTTCCCCCTTCCTATGGTCCCCCCTCCTTTAATCCCCTCATTTGACCAACAACCCTTCGTCTCCCTCTTGGCCTTTAAGCCTACCATATACTCTGTCGCCGCCCATCCCAATCTGTCTCATGACGCACCCACTCCCACTCAATTTAAGGACACTCCCCTGAGTCGATACCCTTACCAGCCCATTGGATACCCCTAGGTCACAGTACGGTTACCCCTTTCCTGCCCCCCATGGGATGCATGGTGAAGCTTCTCGAGATGTTCATTTTGTATTGTACCCAGGATGTTAGTGACTCAGACTTTGTGTTTATCGGGTCCCGCTTCTGAATTTTGACAGTTTGATATTGTGTATTGTCCTATTCCCCCTATCTCCCCTGATTTTAGATCAACGGACATCCGCCATCAACATCCGTTTTCCCCTTGCAAAAGTCACGTACTCCGGTCTTGCTTAAGAATTCATCACACCCCCAACCCCACCCCCTGCCCACCCTCCCTTCACGTGAATTTAATCTATTATTATTTCCCCCTATCACTACCACTACAGTTTTCCCCCGTACCCAACTTTGCTATCTCACAAATCAACTTAAGTACTTTCCTTTTTTAAACCATGTCTCACAGTACTTATCTCTTTCCTTTCCCCCTTCTGTTGTGTCAATCCACTAACCCGGCGTACCCTGGTCCCCGCCGCTCACACAACCAATGCAAACCATCACCCCCCGCCCCCCCCCTGTCCCGGTTCCTCAATTTCCTCCCACTTGCCCAACTGTGCTTTTGTAGTACAAAGTCCATTGTCCCACAACAAGATTTGACCACGCCTATTCGTACTGTCTCATTCTCCCACACTTTCCCAAATGACCCTTCAAGATTCTCAAATTCTAGTTATCCTTTTATCAACAATACTAATTCAATTTAAATAACGAGGCTTGTATAAGATCCATACCTCTTAAATGAAATCTACAATCAAAATCTACCATGAAAAACCAAGGTCACTTACTCATAGATCCAGGCAGTGTGACTGTGGTAATATAGTGTATTCAGCACTTTCCTACTAAGTTGGCTTACACATTGCACCCCAAATAAATTCTAACATACACAGTGCCCCCTTCTTTAATTAAAATGTACAGTGTCTTTCAAGTTAGAATATTGTGCCTGTCATGAATTATTATAATAAAAATTTACATATATACTTCACCAGAAACAAAGCTTCATACAGAAACATAGCACCAGGACCGATTCCTGGTCCCTATATAAATATACAGTATCCCAAATTATTTTACATATGTACAGAGGCCCTCAAACCTACAGTGCAGTACCCCCATATGAATGGAGTCCCCCTTTGAAATTATACCGTGCCCCCCTAATAAAAAAATATAGATAGAAACTGTATGCCCTCTGTTAAATATCATCACTACCTTATTAGATATTTATATTAGATTATATAAATACTTTGCCTCTCTATAAGATACATATATGTGATGATGCATTACTATATATCAATGACTGACCTCGTTGATCACATGTTGTATACCACTAAGGCATCACCAATACATGACCTAAGTGCTGCACTAGTAACCACATAGAGAAAACTAAAGAATCCAAACAATTAATATTCAGAACAGCATCAGCACAGCACAGTAAAAATGTGCCTCCTATATAAGCTATATATACTGTGCTCCCATGTATTAGATATACATGTTCCCCCTCTATTAGCTATATACTTTACCCCCTATATTATATACACATGCCCCCTCTATTAGATATTTCCTGTGACCCCAGTACACACTCCCCCATTGATATTATATCCAACACAATACCCCCCCAACCATCCCCGTATATATGCCAGCAAATTGCGCCACCACATGTTCCTCCCCCCCCAACCCCCAGCTGATTCCATCACCGCGTTCTCAGCACCTCTACCGCCCTGCAACACTGCCCCCAGCGCTATTTTTTTTGCTAACATTATTGCCGCCTCAGCCACCCAGCCCTGTCACCTCAATCGCCCCCCCCCCCCTTTCCCATACGCTCCTACTACCCTCTCGGCCCCTTTTTTCCTCCTAGACCAGTTGTTTCCAGAATCCCTGCAATTACCCACTCCCCATGTGTACCATCGGGTGCCTCCAGGCCACGTCCCACATTACAGTCCTCACCACACCTTATTTTTTCATCTTATTCACTCGGGCCCGAGCCTAGGCCACCACTCACCTCGCACACCTCTTTATTAAGTATTTTATCGGGCTTTTAGCCCACGGCTACATGTCACCCCGTATTTCTTATGGGCCTCCTCTCTTTTTCCCCCTTTCCCAGCTCATTAAAATGTACACCCACCCTCCTTCATTCCCCGTCACCACACCCCCAGTATGGGGTAGCCTCAGGCACATGCTTTACCCCACCCCCTCACCTCACCCTCCCCCCTCATGTTAACCACCATGTGTCTCTCTTAGTCCCCCCTTTCAGGATTTCACAACCCTCCCACCAGCAAATAAACTATAAAACTCTTCCATTAACTCTTGTTCCCCTGCCCCCGCCCCTCTTCCCTGCCGTGTCACCCCTCTACTGTGCACGCTACCTCCTCCGCTCCAGCTCCTCGCTTTTTCCCCCCCACACTACCCTTCATTGTTCCCTTCTTGTGTATTCCTCCGCAAACTTTTCCACTCGAGCACACTTGCACCTTGTAATGTCGCTGTCTTCAATCCCATACAAACACCTCATAATTCGATCTCCCGCTTGCACCACAATTCCATGATTTTTCCGCGCTGGCTATGGACGTGCCCTCCTGGTGACCCCAGCAGTCAAGACCCCCGCGCGTCTCACTTGTCCTCTCCCCAGGTCTTTCCTTTTCTCCCAATTTCTCCCCCCCCCCTCACTTCCCCCCATTTGTCCTCCCTACCACAGTAGACTGAAATCTTGGCCTTTTCTGTCCCGACCTTCCCCTCTAACTGACTTAACTCCCTTTGCCCACTAAGACTCCCACTGTTGTCCCCTATGCTTACTCGCGCCCCGTCTTACCCCCCCTTCTCCGCAGCCCCATTTACTAAGACATATCTGTCATCCCACACTTGCTTCACCAAGTTTTGTACCTCCATTCAGCGCAGTATAAACTATAAATTGTCACCCGTGTTCCGACAGTAGTCTTTGCAACACAAACCAGCCGTTCCCCCCCATTTCGGCACAGAAAAAAAATTGTAAAAATAAACTATGGTAAAATCCTTCTGAATTTTATACCAATCGTTTCTAAAAAATAAATTCCCCCATATCAACTAACTAAAGACTAACTGCACAGTCAGCATACATCTTTACCACGCTCGTTCGGTTTACACATTCATTTGTTTATTCATATTCATATCTTATTTACACTCTTATATTTTGAGATCTGGTATTTGCTTCGCCATGTGTCTCTACCTGCAGGTGTGCCACCCCTTCCTCTGTTTCATGACCTATCTCTACCTGGTTGATTTTTGGGGCCCGGCTGCTTCGTACCCATTCCCCTGTATTACGTTATCATTTTGCCTATTTCCTATGGCGTTTGATAACACCTGTTGTTGGTCTTGGCCCTTCGCGTTCCCCTTCCCCCCCTTTTCCCCCATCCTTCTGTGCCGCTCCCCGCTGTTTTGCTCCAACCCGTTACGCTTGTCTCTCTTTTTCTAACCATCCTAAAATACCATTTTAAGTATAAAACAAACATACAGTTTAGCCGACTCCCCTCATTTTCCCCCAAAGTGTCCCCCGGCACGTATACCCGTGCCCCACCATGATTCCCCTACTTTTATTACATTTTCTTTCCCCGTAATCCTCCTATTGACATCCATCTCCGCCTATATATTTTTTTTCCCCCAGCCAAGCCCACACTTCGCCCCCAACTAGCTTTGTTCTTATTGACGTGCGCGGCATCTCGTGTCCTTCGCTCATTTTCCCTTATTTCCATTTTTTCCCCCTTCCTATGGTCCCCCCTCCTTTAATCCCCTCATTTGACCAACAACCCTTCGTCTCCCTCTTGGCCTTTAAGCCTACCATATACTCTGTCGCCGCCCATCCCAATCTGTCTCATGACGCACCCACTCCCACTCAATTTAAGGACACTCCCCTGAGTCGATACCCTTACCAGCCCATTGGATACCCCTAGGTCACAGTACGGTTACCCCTTTCCTGCCCCCCATGGGATGCATGGTGAAGCTTCTCGAGATGTTCATTTTGTATTGTACCCAGGATGTTAGTGACTCAGACTTTGTGTTTATCGGGTCCCGCTTCTGAATTTTGACAGTTTGATATTGTGTATTGTCCTATTCCCCCTATCTCCCCTGATTTTAGATCAACGGACATCCGCCATCAACATCCGTTTTCCCCTTGCAAAAGTCACGTACTCCGGTCTTGCTTAAGAATTCATCACACCCCCAACCCCACCCCCTGCCCACCCTCCCTTCACGTGAATTTAATCTATTATTATTTCCCCCTATCACTACCACTACAGTTTTCCCCCGTACCCAACTTTGCTATCTCACAAATCAACTTAAGTACTTTCCTTTTTTAAACCATGTCTCACAGTACTTATCTCTTTCCTTTCCCCCTTCTGTTGTGTCAATCCACTAACCCGGCGTACCCTGGTCCCCGCCGCTCACACAACCAATGCAAACCATCACCCCCCGCCCCCCCCCTGTCCCGGTTCCTCAATTTCCTCCCACTTGCCCAACTGTGCTTTTGTAGTACAAAGTCCATTGTCCCACAACAAGATTTGACCACGCCTATTCGTACTGTCTCATTCTCCCACACTTTCCCAAATGACCCTTACTTCACCAGAAACAAAGCTTCATACAGAAACATAGCACCAGGACCGATTCCTGGTCCCTATATAAATATACAGTATCCCAAATTATTTTACATATGTACAGAGCCCTCAAACCTATGTGCAGTACCCCCATAATTAATGGAGTCCCCCTTTGAAACTATACAGTGCCCCCTTTAATAAATATAGATAGATACTGTATGCCCTCTGTTAAATATCATCCTACCTTTATTAGATATATTATATTAGATTATATAAATACTTTGCCTCTCTATAAGATACATATATGTGATGATGCATTACTATATATCAATGACTGACCCCATTGATCACATGTAGAGATGAGCGAACACTAAAATGCTCGGGTACTCGTTATTCGAGACGAACTTTTCCCGATGCTCGAGTGCTCGTCTCGAATAACGAACCCCATTGAAGTCAATGGGAGACTCGAGCATTTTTCAAGGGGACCAAGGCTCTGCACAGGGAAGCTTGGCCAAACACCTGGGAACCTCAGAT
>CM033649.1:36961831-37009359 GCA_019512145.1 Engystomops pustulosus
GGAGCTGCCATTTTCTCGAGCGGGCGAAGTATTCGTCCGAGCAACGAGCAGTTTCGAGTACCCTAATGCTCGACCGAGCATCAAGCTCGGACGAGCATGTTCGCTCATCTCTAATCACATGTTGTATACCACTAAGGCATCACCAATACATGAAGTGCTGCACTGGTAACCACATAGAGAAAACTAAAGAATCCAAACAATGAATATTCAGAACAGCATCATAATATATAATTACTTTTCTGTGTGGCTGAAAGAAGTAAAAATGTGCCTCCTATATAAGCTATATATACTGTGCTCCCCTGTATTAGATATACACTGTTCCCCCTCCTATTAGCTATATACTTTACCCCCTATATTATATACAATGCCCCCTCTATTAGATATTTCCTGTGACCCCCAGTACACACTTCCCCCCCCTTCCCCCCAGTATATAGGTATCACACACACAATTACCTGACCACCCAGCCTACCCTATATGCCCGACGCCAGCGAAACACTGACCCCACCCCATCACCCCAGTATATAGGTAGCCCAGGCACACTGCCCCCCAGTATATAGGAAGCCCAGGCACACTGCACCCAGTATATGAAGGCAGAGCCCAGGCAAATGTACCAGCATTATCCTCCCCAATCTAATCAGGTATGGGTAGACCAGGCATACATGCCTCCCCAAAATATAGGGACGCCTGCATCCCCTCTCTAGACCAGGCAATACTGCGCCCCCCCCAGTATATAGGTAGCCCAGGCACACTGCCCCCCAGTATATGGGTAGCCCAGGCACACTGCCCCCCAGTATATAGGTAGCCCAGGCACACTGCCCCAGCAAATAAAAAAATTAACTCTGCGGTCACTTACTGGTGCTCCCTGCAGCTCCTCTTTCCCCTCTTTTTTTAGTAGAAGCATGAGCAGAGCCAGGTCAACATACACACTGCCCGCTTGCACACCATGATGTCATGAGGCGGTGACCCCCCGCATCATATTGTGCTTGCCTCTGCTAAACAATTTCTGACACTGCTGTTCCCCCTAACTAATAAGATCATGTCCCCCCGCTACTGGATTATTTATTATAAGAATACTGCCCTACATTGTAAAGTGATATGGCAGCTAAATATAATGTAGGTTTTTAGTAGAACAAACTGCATTGACATAAAAAATTGTAAAAAAATTATTTTAAAAATATGAATTTAAAAGTTTAAAAAAATAAAAACTAATAAAGAAATGAAGTTATAATTTTAAAGTGTTTTTAAATGATGTTACAAATTACACTATATATGATACTCTTGTGTTCTATTTGCAGGTTCATTTCTTTCTCATGATATTAACAGTGATTCTTACCATGATAGCATTCATTATGGTGTTTGTAAATGTTGCTGGCTGGAGTGGTGTAAGTATTTTCTATCAAAACATTAAGTAATAAAAACAAAGAGGAAAAGTTGCATTGCATACCTAATAATTTTTCAATGAATATTGTATAATTCCGAATTAGGAAATGTTTAGGGGACTGCCTGTATTTCCCATTTTATGGCCAAACATTTAAACATGTTTGGCCATAAAATGGGAAATACAGGCAGTCCCCTACTTAAGGACACCCGACTTACAGATGACCCCTAGTTACAGACGGATCCCTCTGCCCCCTGTGATGCATGGTGAAGCTCTCTAGATGTTACTTTAGTCCCAGGATGTAATGATCAGCTGTTAGGTGTCTGTAATGAAGTTTTATTGATAATCCTTCTTCCCATGACAGCAAAAATGTTTGAAAATCCAACTGTCTCAAGAACAAAAAATAATTAGTGAATTATAAAATACACAGTTCCAACTTGTATACAAATTCAACTTAAGTACAAACCTAAAGAACCTATCTTGTACATAACCCAGGGACTGGCCTGTACACAAATGCAAACCTCCTTGGGTTTCAATTTCTATTGCAATGTGCTTACAAAGTCCATTTCAAAAGATTTGAAGAATTATTCTCCATCACACTTCAAACTTGAAATGTCAGTATTGATTCCCTCCGTACTGCTTTATTCTATTTCTATATTGACCGCACTACAGTACATTTTATAGCATTTGTTAGTATGGCAACATATTAGCAACTTGTTCAAATATAAATAGATGTACATCAGAAGAACAATAATGATAGAAGATCATGTAGATTCTGCTCTTCATCTTTACAGGGAGTCCATCCAGTCCTTGGCTGCATAGTTATGATCTTGTCCTTCTTCCAACCTTTTGCCGCTCTTTTCCGCCCAGATCCTAAGCATGAAAGGTGAGTTATACTGGAAAACTCCATATTGTTATATTTTTAATACCTACTAGCATGTCATATTTACAATTATTTGGCTACAAAGGAAATCTGAAATGTTTGAGCACCACCTCTTCATGGCAGACTGACTGATATTAAAGGGAACTTGTCTCTTTTTCTGGATCTCCTATGTCCCCATAGAGAATAGTGTACACAGTGCCAAAGAGTTTTTATAATAAAAGGTGGCTTTTTCTGATAAAAAGAAAAGTAAGATAAACGTTCACCTTTCTCTCTGCAGAGCAGTGTCCCTTTGGAGTGGCCAATGAGAAGCAGATCCCCCAACCCCCACCCTCATGAAACTGCTCCATTATCCATCTATTTCAAATAGGAGGGATATGGGTGTTTTTCTTATTTGAAATAGATGCATGATGGAGCCGTTTCCTGAGGTTAGTGCTTCTCACTGGCCACTCCCATGGGACACTATGCAGAAAGAAAGGTAAGCTTGTGTCTTTTCTTTTTCTTTTTTTTATTGGGCTCCTGATGACAGGTTCCCTTTAATAAGACCCTCCGTTATCCATACACATTAGGGCCACAGCATCTGAATCTGCCAATATTAGCAAGACCAACCAACTCCCCTTTGTATGGGGAATGTCCTGACTCTTGGTTGATGGAAGAGGAGGCACTCTTTTGGATTCACAAGAGGCAACTCCTTTGGTGCTAAAACAAATTTCCCTAATCTGTCTGAGTTGAATAACCATATACATTGGGGAGCTGGAAGAACAGATGCAGGTGCCAGATGCACCTCAATAAGGAAACTCTCAATTTGCAAGAGGGCCAAGGGATTTGTCTGAGCGGACAGCAAAAGTCTTGGTGGATACAATGGACTCAATAAATTAAAAGTCTCTTTAAATACCAAGTTAATTGGGGAATGCTGGCTTTCCTTTATGAGGAACTTAGTAGGTGACCAAGCAGAAAGTTTTAGCAGTCCCATAGCAGTTACATTGCACCCTGTCGCAGGCAGAACTTCTGTCAGTCTTGGTGTCTCCCAATAAACATCAGCAGTGTAGATGGCACAGGTGGCTTTCTATCCAGGTGTCATGGGCCTCTTGTTATAATTCAGGTGATACTTTTCTGTAGTAGTATACAGTATAAATAAAGTTGTATCTATGCAGTCTGAAACATGCAACCTTTTTTATTCTCTTGCAATGCGAATCACTTCAGTTTTTTTGTTTTCACATCTCTATGTGCTCTATTTTAAATCTTTTAAAGTCTTTGCAGTTTACACACCTATACGTTGTATCATACATTAAAAATTTTCACTGTATTTAAAAAAATATTTCTGTACAAGTTTTACATTTATAGCATAATATTACATTACATACAAAAATATACCATATGGTTTTTCCACCTCTATGGGAACCCATTGTATGTAACAAAATAAACCTTAGTAGTGCCAAAGGGCGAAAAGCAAAAATTATGTATTGGTAAAGGGGCAAGATCTTTCGACTGTTACATTTCAATGAAAATTTTTGTTTTAGAATGTTCTTAGTATATAAAACCTATGTTCTTTAGCAGCAGTCCCCAGCTGCCAGTCCTTGGTCAAAGACTTAGTTGTGGATCACACAGTCCCAGGCCTCAGTTACAGAACTTTGTGGGGAAAAAAAATCTTATCCATCCTTTCCCTACTCCCATAAGCAGCCTCCTCCTCCCGCTTTGCTGGCTGGGCCTCTCCTGGTAGACTCCTCACAGGGGCAATTCTTCTCCATCAGGTATAGAACATCATAAAGCCTTCACATGGCCTTTTTACTGCACTGGAGAACAGTGTGTTTTTTTTTTAATAACTTTCACTCAGCACTAGAGATGAAAGGACGCGAACTGGGAGTTCATGTGTGTCTTGTGCAACATGGACAATGAGCAAGATTGGCTGCTGTGCAGCTTATCCAGCAAAATGCCACTCCTAGCTACTACTACTTCTGTATAATGAGTTGAAGTATGCAGAAACTGTAGAATTCATGTAACTATTTTGGGGTAATCTGTTAAAAATGGGCATTATGCATGATTGGAGCTTCTCAATGTGTATTTATTGTTGTTACAGACGTTTTATCTTCAATTTTGGACATGGCATAAATGCATTTGTGATAAAAGTCCTAGCAGGTGAGAGATTAGCATATGCCATATCAGTAAAATGCCGTGCAGTCTAAACCTAGTTAAAATGAATAGTGGTGGAAGCAATACATTCATTTATATTTTTCACACCATCTCTAGTGGCTGCCATATTTCTTGGCCTTATTCTTGTGGACATATCTCCAAACCAATGGATGCCGAAGGTGATGGGAGGATTTTATGCATGGGAAGTCCTCTTTTATATAATCCTGGAAACGAACATGCACCTAAAAACTAAAGGTTCGTAATGACCATTTCTAATATTCAATAATATTTGCTGCTCAAGAAATAATTTATTAAAGAATTTGCTACCTTTTTAGTTTTTTCATCTTTGTTGTCAAGGTTTCATCATGCCCTTCCATTACTTATGGATTTTTGTTATGAGTAATAGAACCTTCTGTATATTTAACCCTATGGGGTACAGAAGCTGAATATTGGACCTTCAATATTTAGTTTATAGAAGAGCATAATGGAAACCTCTGATGCATGTGTGAACTGTGCCTTTATAAGCTACCTTTGCACAACAGATCATAATGACATCTCATGTAGTTAAAAATAACATTTAAAAAATGTGAAGTCTCTTTATAGGGCTCCAATAAAGAAAGTGTACCTATTCTGCTCAGGCTTTTGGTTCCTGTCTTGCTCTGTGTCTCTCTGTGTAGCTTCCCATCTTTCACACATTCACAGACCCATAAGTGCTTGGTGCAACATTGTATAGTATTATATGTATATAACAGTAAACATCTTTCACTGTACACAAATGAGCCGGCAGCTCAGAAATGTCTCAGAAGGTGACAGCAGAACTAGGAACCTCTCTTTTCTGCTGTCTACTTCCTTTGTGTGATCAGCAGACTGTGGCCTCTGACACTCTCCTAAAAGTGACAACTGGTCTGCGGCTGGCGTGGGGCCGGTCTGGGACTAGTGGGGCCAGTCTAAAAATAATAAACTATGTACTTGCCTTTCTGACGCTCCCCTGCAGCTCCGATACTTGATGCAGTCTGGCTGTCAGTGACCGCCAGTCTGTGCCCCACCGGCACGCACAGACCTGTCACTGCTGGCTGGACTGCATCAAGTATCGGAGCTGCAGGGGAGCGTTGGAAAGGCGAGTACATAGTTTATTATTTTTATGTGATGGGCAGGGGACTAGCTGGCTGTATAATGGGGGGGGGGGGCACTGGTTGGCTGTATACTTAGGGGGACTGGTTGGCTGTATACTGGAGGGACTGGCTATATACAGGGGAATTCATGTTTATCGGAGAGGGCATTGTAGTAGTTTTTTTGTATATATAAGTCAGTATTAAGTTGTGTTCTTTTAAATAAGAAGCTTTGTTCCTGTATATGGGAGGCAGTGTGAGTCTCTTTCTCTGCGCTGTGTATGTTGATTTAGACCATCTATCAACAGTTTGTGTGGAACTCCACCCACATCACATGGTCACGCCTACTTGTTTTGAGTCATGTGTGTCAGTACCAGCGCCAGCACCTGGCACTTGGCCCACAAGTGCTCACCTTGGCAGCTCCGCTCAGCAGATACTACTGGTGGGGATGGGTGCTGGCGCCATGCCTTCTGGGAAAGGAGAAACTCACTACAGCCTGGCAGGTACCACTGCAAAGCCAGGGGTTGTCACTTATCTCTTGGGGGAGTACTCGGAGCACCATGCTTTCGGTAACTTCTGCCCTAAAATGTACCATGTCCAGAAGTAACAGAAGAGGAGAGCAGGAACCCTGGACTTGCATGAGGCAGTGAAGTAACTTTCATTATTTGCTGGACACATTGAATCATAAAACTGATGGACTTGTCTATTGGTCGGCCTGTATACTATAAAAATATGTATATAATTTATATACAGCCCTTCATAGTTTTACAATATTCGGCCCCTTCCCTGGGTCTGTATATACTAAAATTTTAAGAGGCTGTATATAATTAACTCTTGGTGATCCATGACATGTTATTACTGCATGGATTGCTGTAACTTAGTGTTCCATACAATAATAGAACATCATGGAGCAGATACCTGCTCAGCTCTTCACCAAAGCTGAATGAACATCCGTAAATACAGGGTGTCAGCTATAACCTACAGCTGACATCCCTGAGCAACTCTGATTGTGGGTGTTAAATGCTCAAAGGGGGATTCCCCCCATAATCGGTGCCCCCGAAGGCGTTCGTTTATATGGCAGGCCCTGGGATAGGACGTTTTTCATGTCGCTGCACGAGTTCACTGGAAAGGGACCCCCTGAGACTCTGTCGCCGAGGGGCCCACTGAGACCGGGAGCCAGCACTGACGTGTATGTGTGTATATTTATTGTGTATATGCTATATGTGTGTGTAAGGTATGCACATACCATATGCATGTATCTACTGTACGTGTGAATATGTTCTGCGTGTACATGATATGTCTATACGGTTTAAGTGTGCAAATTATGTGCATATGCTGTATGCATGTGTGTATAAATTCATATATATGTGTGTGTGTACATAAATGTGTGTGTAAGTGTAGATCTTTAGGTGTGTGTGTGCACGCAAATAAGGGGGAGAGTCCCCTGCAGATGTCTGCTATGGGACCCAGCATCTCCTAGTTATGCGCCTGCTGTAGGCTTTTAATTTTGAAAAAGGTTTGCCTTTGTTGAGCACATCTTTGAGATTGTACTGTAAAATCCAGATTAGTTACATTTTTATTACATGAATAATGCATTCTATAAAGGTTGTCAGTGCTGAGGCTGCAATATAAAAACAGTCATGTTTTATGTTTTTTTCCCCCCACAGATATATATAAGAATGACTATAAGGTAAGCTATATAATAATTTAACTGGTTGCTAACGTTAAAATAAACTTTGCATAAATCAATAGTAAATAGCAGGAACTTTGTAACATATCTAATCATTGAAAGGTGTTTCCTTCGCTTACTTCGGATGTTATCACAGTCTCTCCCTCCTTTCTTTATAATGATGTATAGAAGGTCACTGAGTTGTCAGATTACATACAGTAGGCTTCCTGCTACATGGATAAGGAAGCAGTGAATGACAGCACTTACATCTCCTCCAAGCAGCTATGAAATGAAAAGAAAGATTTTTGGAAGCAAAAAGCAAGCACAAAAATATAGTGTGGTATTTTTTTTCATGAGAGAGAATGTAAAGTATTATGTTGTATGCTCAACTTCTTTTGATTGTGAATCGTTACAACCCGCACACGCGTAGCAAGTGATGGATTTGGTCGTCCTCTCGCTCATTGCAGCCTCATGGATAACCCAATCTTTGCTTTTACCAAGCTGGGCTTGGCAATGGAGATAGCTGGTCCAAAATGTAAACAATATAAATGACCCATTTGGTGATTTATATCGTTTACAGCTATGTATTTTGTAAAATATCTATTGAAATAATCTATAAAGTTTGTATTTGTTTTTGCATCATTTACATAGTAAAAAAAACTCCTCTCAGAATTCATGCACAAGGACTGAGGACAGATCTGGTACAGATCAGAAACATCTATTTATTTATTGTTTCTATATTTTATGTATATGAGCTAAATATTCATGATTTTAATGGTGAATACGCCCTTGTCTTATTTATCTTTTTATTCTTAACTATTTACATCTATAGACCAGTGTGTATACACAAAGCTTAAGATTAGGTAAACAATACATACAGTAGGTAGCTATCAAACAACTGGCACTCTGCAATTTAGTAATTGTTCCAGACAAAACTATTAAAGGGGTTGTCCATGAATTTGAAAAAAAAAAGAAATTATATATGGCTAGGGGGAAGCTGTAAAAACAATAAACCTTTTATACTCCTTCTCTGGAGCTACTGTACACCCAAAGTCTCTGTAAACGGGCCAGCGGTGCCTTCCTGACCATAGCAGGTGTGCAGCTGTGGTTGGGATGGCACCGCCACCCCCTGTTTACAGGCAGTGATGGGTGGAGCTGTGGGTGAACATTAGCGCCAGAGGAGGAGAGTATATCAGATTTATTGTTTGTACAGACCCACAGCTATGTATAATTTTTTTCCTTAACAACCCCTTTAATAGCGGTTTTACATTGTTTCCGGAGCCTAGCCACAATACAGGGGCATCTCCTATTGTAGACCAACTAATAGTTGCTGCAAACTACCCCAAATTTAACATCGAACAGTGATAAAAAGCCTTAGACTGGTCCCATCATACTTTATGCTATATTTCACATTGGGAAAGAATTACCAATGTGTAGCACATCGGACTAGCACAAAGACAAAAGCAAATATCCCCTAGTCTCTGTACAGCTCCAGATCGACTAACTAGGCTACTGTATCGCTCTCCTGGCAGTAAAGGACTTGGGAACTGAGAGGGCTAGAGAAAAAAATTTCAGCTGCTCAGTAGAGCAACATGTATTAAATGTCATGTTTAAAAGACATAAAATATAAATATTAATTTTTTTTATTGCAGATCGAGATTGTGGCACTTGCGATCTTCATTTGTGGAAATTTGGCCTTTTTAGTAGCACTATTGGTTGGCATTGGACAATCAGCCTGATGTTGCGAAATGCTTGGAAAGAAAGAGTTATTCATGCCAAAGAACAAACTAGTAAAGCACATGATCATAAACTGTGAAATTTCTAATAACTTTAAGAATTTCCTATGTCAATGGGACATTTACTGGTGGTAGAATGTCCCCACTGACATGCTTGTTACCTTAGGGGCGCTGGGCACCTTTTCTCTTATTCTTTTTAAGAGAAATCGACTTATGATAGTAATGAGCCGGAGACGCTCCTGCTTACATCAGCTGAGCACCTTCTGGCTCCAGCCACTCATCAATTATTTATGCTCCCCTAATCAAAATTAATTTTCTGTTACTAATGCTGTCACTGCAGACAGCCGTTTAAGTCACCCGGATTTCTAGAAGCCTGCGCAGCAACATTTTCTTTGCCCAGCCAGATGGAGACCAGTGAAGCTGCACAAGGAAACACAGCTGGTCTCCAGCCAGCTGCTCAAGGATGGTGTTATTGCGCATGCGCGAGACTTGCAGACAGTCAGGTGAGTGCACTAGCGGGAGGGTTAGAAAATGAATTTTGATTATGGGGGCCTGAATAATTGAGTGGCTGGAGCCAGAAGGCACTTGGCTGACGTAGGTCAAAGCTCCTCCGGCTCATTACCAGGTTTTTATAAAGCTGATTTCTCTGCAAAACAGAGCTTAAAATAATAAGAATAAATGTGTCCAGTTCCCCCTAAGGTAACAAGTATGTCAGTGGGGACAGTCTACTACCAGTAAATCTGGTGATAGATGTCCTTTAAGAGTATGCCATGTCTGAATATTTGTTTAAACTTTTTGCCTGATATTACATTTTTTGAAACCCTTAGTCTGTGTTCACATCTAGAATGGATTGACTAATTCACTCTGAGGGGTCTGACAAGTACCATTCAGGTGTCTATGCCGGTTACAGAGCACCTTTGGTACTGAGCCTTCATTAGTTACTCACACAATGGTTCCTGCATCGAATAGGTAATTTGTCTTAAGCACCTTTGCCAGGTGCTTGGTGTCACAGCATCGTTTTCAGCAGTGGTCTAATTGGACCGTGGGACATCCCTTGTAACATTACATGGCTCTGTTTCACTGGCCGAAGTTGGTCCCATGACATTCCCTTTACAGATGTGCAGAGGTGCCAAAGACAAGAAGTAACAAAACAATGAGAACAAGGAGCCGGTTATGGTTCGATCAGTTTGCTCTACTTTTTTTTTTTTCCTCCAACACCGTAAACTCAACACTCCTCTCTGTAGAGCTACAAATCTTAGCAGGATAAAACAGTGAAAAAATATTGCAAAATAATCACTCTGCCTTCCTCAGCCCAACATTTAGAAGTACAGAAGGTCCCCTACTGAAGAACACCCAACTTACAGACGTCCCATTGTTACAAACGGACCTTTAGATGTTGGTAATTTACTGTACTTTAGCCTTTGGTTACAATAAACAGCTATAACAGTTATCAAATGTGTCTGTAATGAAGCTTTATTGCTAATCCTGGTTCTTATGACAACCCAACATTTTTAAAATCCAATTGTCACAGAGACCAAAAAAAATGTGGCTGGGTTTACAATTATAAAATATAAAGTTCCGACGCACATACAAATTTGACTTAAGAATGAACCTACAGAAGCTATCTTGTACGTAACCCGGGGACTGCCTGTAGTGGTATGATGGGTCAATTTGCTTTGTCCTGTTCTGCCTGCAGTTGACATAAATTGGTTAACGGGACTAGGACTAAAATTATGTATGTTATGTAGCTGTTCAGCATTATTAACTCCTATGAAGCTGAGCTGTAATGACATACTCAACTTATAGTTGTCTCTGGAAAAAGCAAGCCACATTTTTCGAGTCCTGGACATCCCATTTGAGTACAGTTCAAGTCTTTCCTTCTCGTAACAAATCACAAGGTATTAAAAGCACCCAAGCCAAAGGATGTTATTTAATGAAATCTGACGGTGCTTTAGAGCTGAAGGTAATGATGATTATGGTTTAAAGTATTAAGAGGTAGAGATCATGACTTTAAGACCCCCCCTTATACACTACATATGCCTTTGAATAGTCTCAGAATAGATTTTCACTGGATTGTGATTAATACATTCTTTACTATGATATTCGCCACTGTTAGTTGTTGGTTCTTGGTTCAGTCATGTAGTTTTAAAATATATTTTCTCTTTAGTTTGAACAAATTTAACTGCTAGAACCAAATAATTTGTTCAATAAGCAAAAGTTAAAATAAAAATACAATTTAGTAATAATAGAATAAAGTTAAAGGGATTGTCTATTTAACAGTCCTCCCAATAACTTATTTTATTTAAAGCTTACAATTGTTTAAGCGAAATGTACAGCGTGTGTCCCCTGTAGTCACATAGTAAGCATTGTAGTCCTAGTAGCCATTGTTGTTACGTGTCAAGTCTTCCATGGCTAAACTACGTATCCCAATAGCGTGGCACTTTATGATCTATCACATTGGCTTGGCTTTTCATGTCCGTGTTGCAGTGATTTCTACAGATGACTCTAAAATTCATTGTTTTCAATGGGTGCTTTCACATTGGTTTTCCTTTTTCACTGATTCATTGTCCGTGGAAAAAATTATGAAGTCTGTCCTATTTTATTGATGCGGATTAAGGAAGGCAAAAGAAGTCTACGGGCATGCAAAAAAACATATGAAACATCCATGAAAAAGCAGGTGTGATGTTTTCAAAGCAATGTTAAACCTTCAGATTTTTTTGCGGACACTGGGAAAAACAATGGCAAGACACAATGGAGAAAAAACGCAACGGACGTGCAACTGAAACTGAGCGCCAATGTGAAACAAGCCTTACTTTGCAAACCTTGATTGGTACAGCAGTCACATGCTGCCTGCTGGCACAATGACTGTTGAGGAGTTATGGTTCAGAAAAAACAGAGGTGACTAAGGAGAGTCTAATTTCATTGTGGTTTGTTCCCTTACAGAATTGGCAACTGGTTTTGTGAATTTTTAAATCCAAAAATTGTCATTTTATTCTTTTTTTTTTTTTTTTTTAGCTTATAATCCTTAGGAGTTTCTTAAATTCTTAATACTCATCCTGTCTTTAATCATTTTATGCAATCATTAACTTCCTACACCCTATATTTACAGTCAATGATATATTTTACTGTATTGCTACACCTGTATTTTATACAAAATGTAAACTATAACCTTTATAATTTTGTTTATACAAAAGTCTTTTATAAAACCATTAAATTTTTTGTAACAATAAAAAAAATTATTTTGTATTTTTTTTCCTTGTCCCTCATTGTGTACACTAATATATTTAGTTACAATTTCTACTGCTCTTGACACTGCATTAAATAATTTAATCTTGCCCACTATACTAGTGGTCTGCTATACTATACTGCTTTAAGTCGTCATACAGTATAGGGCTTTTAGCTCCTTATCACCCCATTTCATTCCAGATGACAATCCCATCTTTCAAACTGCATCAGAATCTTTGAGCTACAGAATCGGAGATACAGGCACACAACCTATCAGTAATGTGTGTGTGTGCTTCATGGCAGTTCACCCCGTAAAGTGAGGGTTGACGATTGAGCCCTGTCAATATGGGATGGGTGTTAGCTTGTTTTATACAGAAGAAATTTTGAGAGATTTATTTTTCTCCATGCAGCTAAATTTGAGTGCAAATGACCTTAGCCATTCACACATTACAGACTTACAGAAAAATAAAACTGAAACAAACTGCCAACCTAGTAAATGTCAGCAAAAACCTAAACAGTTCAGCTATTCCCTTGTTGCCATGACTCTTTCACACAACTTGCTTATCCCACAGGGTCGAGCCATTGTGGGAGTGTTTCACATAGTTTTGTAGTTAGAGGATAAAATACTGGTAAAGTCTGGGATTCTAGAATGAAGACAAGCAAATGGTTTTTGCGTGCGTGCTAGCCGGTGTTTCAATGGCAAGCCCATGTCCCCATTTATTTCTAAAGGCTCACACACATGGCTGCGCGTTCCATGGCTTTGTGTATAGTAGTCCTTCTTTAATGCCACCTGCGTTTGAGGGACCTCACATCCCAATGATGTGGGCCGAGAGTACACAGCATTCATGGGAAGGCCTGAGTCTGTACGTTGAGTGTCCATAAGCTAAGCCCATGCAGGACTGGTAACTGTTGTATTATACAGCAGAACCAGCTCTTAACGGCTGCTTTTGGTGCTGGCATCGCTCACAGGTATTAACCTTTTTAAGGGCTGCATCTAACCCCACCACATCACTTATATGGTGGGTTGCCTATATATCATACCCTGATAATGATCCCCCTGTGATGTCATTGTGAAGTTGCTATGACGGCCAGGGGCTCTCTTGGCTGTCTTTCAACGTTCGGCTGACTGTTAGTAAGGGAGTATATTAATATAATGTAATGTATGATATGATAGATCAGGCTCCGTCGAGTTCAAACACCTCTAGAGGCCATAAAAAAATAAAATGATTTATCAAAATAAATTAAGATGGGTATCGCTGCATAACCAAATGCACAATCTCTCGACAGCTAAAATAATTGTCATATTGCGTATGGTAAACACTTTAACAGGGCTAAATGTGGAGATGTTCTTTAGACTAGCTATTAGTTGTGATATTTTTAGGGTTGCAGAATGGAGGCATGATGAAAAATAGTCACAACACAGAGTCCTTGGGATAACTATGTGCAACACCCTCGCTGATGCAAGGCAGAGGAGTGGTTGCGAATACGTCCCACCATGTAGCTTGCAGCCTGTGAAGGGTCTGATCAGCCCCACAGCATGTCACTACATAACACACATGAGCACTGCAGAGGTAGAGCCTGCCTGGTAAGGCAGGAGCTAATTGTTTTCTGTGATGTAATTCCAGCAACCAATCACATGTGTTATACTGTATGTCTGTGAGCTGAGATGTAATTGGAGAAGTAGCCACCACCTGACCAGTGGGAGTAACAAAACCCCTGGTCAGGAAACTTCGAGAAGTCAGTTCTCTCTCAGAAGAGAGTTCAGACAGTCAGTCAGACCCAGGAGTCTGAAGGAGAGAGAGCAGTCTAGTTAGACAGGAAGACGGACCAGAGCAGGTGAGCCCAGCTCCCTGCCTGAGTGGAGAGAGTTATTCAGTGAGAGGAAATCATCCTACCTTCAAGGGTAATATCTGAAGCAACCCAGGACAAGCTGAAGCATCCTTCTAGGACACAGCTATCTTTCAGCCTGCCCATTGCATCCAGGCTGATGATCTACATCCTGTGGCTCCCTCCAACTGCATCTCCAGCATTCTACCATTCTGTTAAGGCACGTTGCTACTGTTCCTGTCGGTTCCAATAAAGAACTGTAAGTTATTTTTGTTCAACGTCTGCCTCAGTCTGGTCCCTGCTACTACGGCTGTCACCATCACGGGCACCCTATCCACTACACAGGACTCATACTCCAGACCCCAAAGGGTTGCCCCAGGGAGAACCGCTATAGCAGCCTCTCCCTCATCATTTCTTGCCAACACCACCCTGCTGGAGACCTGCCAGGCTGTAGGACAGCCCTCCGGTTCCCCATACCAAGCACCGTGACACTAGCGTGCCTAGGCCGCAACCACCAGCCACTCAGGTACTGCGGGCCCCGGCTGACTCCAGGCCCCAAGAAAAGGCTAGGCCCGGTGGGGGATGTTGCATATGTCCCACACCATGCCCTAAATAATATATGCCACTCACCACACTGCACCCTCCACAAATATCAAATATACCACAGCATAACTGACCATGCTATCCCCTCCTTATAAAGAACATTCACTGTGGTGGTTGTGACCTGCTAGCGACATGTCTGGACTATTGGATCAATAACTGGCCTTCGAAAAAAAAAATGCAGAAGACATGCCAGTCCTCAACCAACAAGGATCTGAAAACAGCTTACTTTAATGACAAAAGTTGTGCCACTTCTACCTTGTAGCTACTGCTCCTAGTCCTGTAACCCTGGAGCAGGGGTGAACAAAGAACGCCCCCCCATATATGTAATATATCAGGGAGTGCCAGGACCAGATCCATTATATTGGTTTGGTGGGAAAATAAAGCATTGTAAAAAGGCATAAAGTGTACCACCATGTAGTATAAAATGCATAAAGTTTACAGCAATGTAGTATAAAATGCATACAGTGTGCGGCCATGTAGTATAAAATGCATAGGCGAAGAAGAAAGTGCACGGTCCAGCCAGGCTCCAAATCACCAATATATTCTTTATTCAAAGTTGCATCATGAGATAAAAAAATCCACTCAGACAGACGGTTAACAAACACTGCTATAGATCCACATTTATATAGCAATACAATCAATCAAAGGTACCACCCCCCAAGGCGAAACTCTAGCACTTCCGGTACCGCCCCCTTAACAAAATATTTTAGGCTAAAACATATGAGCAAATACGCGACATACCGCGATCATCAACTGTAATCATCATAAGCATAACATCTATACAGCGTAGATTCACCTCTGGTACAAGGCTTTTGCATTACGTGTGGAGTCGCTCACGGACCGCTCGATTCCAGTTATATGGTGAGTGTCAGCTGACACGCCCGAATCACATGGTCCGAGGTCACGTGACATGCCGCAGGTTGCATAGCAACAGACAACCAGGTGAGTGATAATAGGATTCTAGACGTCGGAGTGACATGTCGTGTAGGAGATGCCACCATAGGGCGGCTGGACGAGGAGACATCCCATCGGCATCGCAGCGAAGACCCACAGCAAAACCGCACGAGGATGAAGGGCCCGGGCAGCGTCCGCAGGGGATCCACGCAGCGTGGCCGAGAAGACTCTCCCGCACATCAAGGTAGGTATCTACAATAAATCAAAACATAAATGTAATCAAGGTAAAAACAATTGGAATGCAGAATTGAGTAAAAACCATGGGACTGACTAACATCATGTATAACAGTATAGGATATATTGTGAAAAAGATGAACGTGCAACATTGTCAATAAACCCACAGAGCCAGGAATTGACATAACACATACTAATAATGGTACATTAGCTCCCTTTTAATATTCAACCCTTGCGGAAAGGAAGTACCCAGGGAAAAGATCCAATATGCCTCTCTATTGGCTAGGCGGGCTCCGATGTTGCCCCCTCTGATGTTCTTGTGGACCTTTTCTATGGCGTATGCGCTAAGCAAACGGGTATTTCCGTTGTGTAACTTAACAAAATGTTGTGATGCTCCAGATAGGTTACGACCTGCAGGATTCAAAATATCATGTAAATGTTCCGCAAATCTAACTTTGAACTTGCGGGTAGTGTGTCCGACATACATTAAATTACACATATTACATTGTATGATGTACACCACATTTTCTGAGTTACAATTGAGGAGCTTCTTGACAAAAAATTTCTTTTTGCCGTCACTGAAAAAGAAATGTTTCTTTTTGTTGGCTACAAATTTGCACGTAAGACAACGGGAGGCACCACATTTATAAAAACCCTGGGTGGCCAACCAAGTTGGGGTGGGTTGTGCGGTAAATAAGGAAGGAGACAGTAAATTAGCTAGGCTTTGGCCTTTTCTGCAGCCAATCCTACAACCATCGTCCAGTATCTTCTCTAGTATGGGATCAGTTTTGAGTAAAGACAAATGCTGATGGACAATGTTTGAAATAGCCTTGAACTGTGGGCTGTACTGCAGAACCAATGTAGGAGCATGGCTGGAGTTTGAGTTTTTGTTATTATTAAGCTGTTGTGGATATAAGAGACTGTATCTGTCCCTGTTGATGACTTTACTGTAAGCTCTCTCTAGTGTCCACTTGGGATACCCTCTGTTCTTCAATCTATTACAAACTTCTGTTGCCTCCGTACAAAATGTAGTGGTGTTACTGCAGTTTCTCCTTACCCTCGTTAGCTCCCCTACGGGAATGGCCCGTATCGTGTGTGGCGGGTGTTGGGATTTGGCGTGCAGAATAGTATTGCCTGCCGTGGGTTTACGGTATGTTTTCGTGGCAACGTTAGCCCCACAAGTACCTGAAAGTGATAAATCCAGAAAGGAAATCTCGTTTGGATGAGTGACATATGTGAACTTTAAATTAAAAGTGTTGTCATTAAGATGGTCAACAAAGAGTGGTATGGCAGGCACCCCTCCACGCCAGACGATCAAAATATCGTCAATGTACCTGCCATACCACTCTATGCAGTCGAAAAAGGGGTTTTCGGGGGAGTAAATCGTAAGTTCCTCCCACCACGACATGGTAAGATTCACTAGTGACGGTGAAAATTTAGCCCCCATGCTAACCCCCTTGATCTGTAAATAATAAGTGTTGTCAAACATGAAAAAATTGTGTGTAATCAAAAATTGGCATGTTAGAATAACAAACTCCTTGAACTCAGGTGTGTACTTAGTGTTCTTATCCAGGTGGAACTGGAGTGCCCTGAGAGCTACACTATGGGGAATGGAGGTGTAAAGTGACACCACATCCCAGCTAAGCCAATGAAAGCTGTCACTCCAGTAGATCCCATCTAATGCCTGCAGGACATCACGTGAGTCCTGAAGAAAGCCCGGGACCCGTCGTACTAAGGGTTGTAGTACCCAGTCTAGCCAACTACAGAGATTTTCACCAAGTGATCCAATGCCCGAAACTATTGGGCGCATGGGGGGTGGTGTCAGCCCTTTGTGGGTCTTAGGGAGAGCATGGATTATAGGCACCTCTGGATCCTTGACGAAAATCTGCTCTGTCTGGTCCTTAGTGAGTGCACCCAGACTAATGCCATCATCCAACAATTTTCTCAATTCATCGTTAAAACATTTAGTTGGGTTTTCCCGTAATTTTCTGTAGGTACAGGGGTCATTAAGTAGCAACAAAATTTGTTCTTTGTACATTGATTTGTCCATCAGGACAACTGACCCCCTCTTGTCCGACATCTTAATAATGACATCTTGCCAACTAGTAACTTGTCTCAATGCCTGTTTGAGAGGAGGTGGAAGGTTGTGCGATCTTGGTCTCTGATTCTTGTGTCAAGTATTCTGATGAGTCTTGGTCAGATGAAGCAAAACCCACTTTTTGAATTTTGTCCCGGTGGTGTCTTCTATTAGACTTCCTCAAAATGTAACGAGGGGTCTGTGGCGGTCTCTCCCAACGCCCCCATTCATATACTTGTTGGTTCTCATAATCAAACTCATCTCTCAGAAGTTTGACCCTCTTGGTTTCTGCAATTTTTTCTTCCATCCCGGTAATATGTTGTGTTATTTTCTGCATGTGCAGATCAAATTCCTCCTGTGTTGAATTCTGCTTGAGATTCGCTTTGGCGAAAATGCATACAGTATGCCGCCATGTAGTATAAAACGCATACAGTATGCCGCCATGTAGTATAAAATGCATAGCGTACAGCCATGTAGTATAAAATGCATACAGCATACAGCCATGTAGTATAAAATGCATACAGTGTGCCGCAATGTAGTATAAAATGTATACAGAATACCACCATGTAGAATAAAATGCATACAGCGTGCAGCCATGTAGTATAAAATGCAAACAGCGTGCTGCCATGTAGTATAAAATGCATACAGCATGCCACCATGTAGTATAAATTGCATAAAGCATATCACTAGAGATGAGCGAACATACGAATACTTTGCCCGCTCGAGAAAATGGCATCTCCCGCCGTTTTGCTTTTTGGCGGCCAGAAACAGAGCCAATCACAAGCCAGGAGACTCTGCACTCCACCCAGCATGACGTGGTACCCTTACACGTCGATAGCAGTGGTTGGCTGGCCAGATCAGGTGACCCTGGGATAGACTAGCCGCTGCCCGCGCTGCTCGGATCATTCTGTGTCTGGATGCCGCTAGGGAGAGAGCTGCTGCTGGTCAGGGAAAGCGTTAGGGTGTTCTATTAGCTTACTGTTAGGCAGGAGTGATTCTAAGGGGTATTCTCGCCTGAACATTCACATTTAGTTTCATTAATCTTCCATGTATAAACATTTCTTCAATTGGATGTTATTTAAAAAAATGTTTCTGTGTGAAGATAATTTCACATAAATGTAGCCATATTGACCCTTAGAAACGAGATAGCTTCCTCGGTTACGACCACCTCACACTCTGGCAGCGGTGGCCAGCCATGCAGTATTGAGTCCTACCTGACCTCCTGGATTAAGCAATCATTACCACAGGACAGCTGTGGGACCTGCAGTAACTCCTGGACATTTCATATACAAAAACATTTTGTTTATTTGTGCACTCACTCCAGCAGAGGTGGCCGTATCCGAGGAAGTTATCTCGTTTCTAAGGGCTACATTTATGGGAAATTATCTTCACACAGGAACTTTTTTTTAATAACATCTAATTGAAGAAATATATATATATTTGGCATATTAATCAAACTGAATGTGAATGCCCAGATGAGAATACCCCTTTAAATAAGTTTGGGCATCTCTTCACCAACTTTTATGTGACTGTTGCAGCAAGAGTTGGAAATAAGGGTCACTTGAAATCTGTTTTTGCTAATGATGAAGAACCAAGAGGGGAAATTAAAACTTATCAGACAATGATGGCATCTACTGAATATGCTTATAGGAAATCTACTATTTGCTTTTATGCATTATGAAGCATACCTTGAGAATTTTGTAGCTACACTGATGCAGAAACATACCTTGTTTAATCCCCGAACTGAGTAGTTTTGCTGAAAAATATTATTATTGGTTTAGATAGGGGGGTTGGGTCACTGCACTTATAAGCATTCACATTTATGTTTCTTAAGTCACTACAACAGCACCTAATATTTATTTTAATTGGAGCTTAAATGTAATATATAACACAGTAATCACAGCCTTAAAATATTTACACTACTACACCTGTCACTGTAGCATATTATATACAGTAATAATCATAATATTCACATTTTTATATATTGACACTTTTTCACTAATAACATTCAACCCAGCACATTCACAATATTTTATACACTAACATTAAACTTATGTCAAGATCCCGGTTAATATAGGCATATATGACGCGGTCGGGGGAGTGGCCTCTCTGTCCTGTCTGGTTCCGGCCGAAGTGGGGCGTTACCTCATCCTGCCCACGTGACACGCCGAGATGCTTAAATATGAAGACACACACATGCACCCACAGGCCCCCTGAAGAAGCGGCAACGCGAAACGCGCGTCGGGGTACCAGCGCCCACACTAAACGAAACATGGGTAAGCCAGTGTTGCCATCTCCGTACATAATATGTAAAGGGCACATAATACTTAAACTATAGCCACATACTTATGTTAGGCTGTACTGCTATTTACTGTTGCACCGGCACTTTACAATATCTTTTGTGATAAAATTTCTTGTATGGATATTAGGGCACTGGCACTTTATAATACATCTTTGAATAATTTATATATGGACAGTAATCTGGATATATTCCTGTGTTTCTGTGGAGTGTGGACGCTTTAGTGGAACTCCCGAGGACAACTTAACTTCTGTTTGCATTTTATAGATCATATTGTCATACTGTTGTTTTTTAATAAGTGTAATGATTAAATAAAATTAATTAAATTTTAACTAAACGGTATAATGAGATTTCTATGAACCAGATTTCACTCATGTGCTTTTCTTAGGTGTTGTTAAAGTAGTATACATGTAGTAGTATAAATAGATACAGTTTACATGTATACAGTATACAATAGATACAGCCAGGGCTGTATTAAGGTTGGTGGGGGGCACCTGGCGCAGAATCTGGTGGAGGCCCCTACTGAATTTAGTCCAGACAGGGAACAGTAATATATCCCCCAAGCAATCAATCACTATATACAGCTCCCCCAGAAATCGCTATATACAGCTCCCGCAGGAATAAATATATTACACATACATCACATTTTATACCTATATATACAGCTATTACATGTAATACCTGTGTGTGTATATATACACAACACACACACGACGTGTACACACATATATACATGAAAAAACTCACACAGGGAAGACACACATATATACATGACAAAACACATATACACAAGGAAGACACGCACATATACATGACAAAACACATATACACAAGGAAGACACACACACATACATGACAAAACACATTTACACAAGGAAGACACACACACACATACATGACAAAACACATATACACAAGGAAGACACGAACCATGGCGTTTGCCTGCTTTAAGAGGTTGCCGTTTTTTTCCTAGTGTATTCAGCTGTTAGAAGTTTCATAGGCTGCTTATAGTTGCGCAATTGCAGAAAAACACTTTCAAAGCAAGCCATACCCATGGTAACATGGTAAACGCATGCGCCCTGACTCAGGCGTCTAAACCAGGCCCAAATGCACATGTGGCAACAAACACCTCAATGGGTTTCTCAATCGACTGTTGTCATTGTAAGGAATTTAT
The DNA here is from genome assembly GCA_019512145.1 of Engystomops pustulosus. Classification (NCBI taxonomy): domain Eukaryota; kingdom Metazoa; phylum Chordata; class Amphibia; order Anura; family Leptodactylidae; genus Engystomops; species Engystomops pustulosus. Next base: position 36,983,068 of record CM033649.1, read on the forward strand.
ATGTTAGTCCAATGGACGACATCTGCCCAGGTCATGATTGGTCTTTAGTATACCAGAGTAATGCAGGCTGGGTGATATATCCTAATCAATTAGGCATCTGGACCTTAAAGAACAATGTGCCTAAATCCGCATCAAACACGCAATGTTTTTATGTGGATTTTTTTTATCCAGATGGTGTTAATTTGTAGTTTGTTTTTTGATGGGATTTCACTCTACTACCATAGACTTGAATGCAAAAAAAGAAATTGACAACAAAAATCCCACAGACAAGAAAAGTATCATGATAATATTTTTTATTTCTGGCACTGAGCAAACAATTTCCTTGCATGGAAAAACAATACTGCCTACATGATATTTTCAATCACACTCCAACTGCATATGCTTCAGATTTACGCGCACCAAAATCAAGGTGCAGAAGCCGCATGGATCTCCACGGTTGCAGATGGGTGCAGTTTAAACATACCTCTTGATTCTAGAAGCGGATCCATAGCGTGGCGGCGTTCTGTTGCCAGATTGCACCACGGAAAAATTGCACGATCGGCAACCGTCTGTCAGGCTTAGAGGTTGTGGATCATCTGAACCACTGCGGACGTATATACAAGCGACTACCTGGGACGCAGTCTAAGTGGTACCCGACCGTTGTTCACCAGTAGCCGCGCAAAGCTGGTTGGGGCCTTGCTGCGGTTGGTTACCACCAGGTTACTCGACATGCATGACTTTCCTTAGTGGCAACACTAAGAGGACAGGCAGGAGGTCAGGACGGGCAGCACAGATTGGAGTCAGAGTCGTAGCAACAGGTCAGGCGAGGCGGAAAGGATGCGAATCGAAACCGGAACCAGGGTCAAAACCGAAAATATCAGAAACAGCACAGGCAATCAGCAGCTTTCTCCAAGGTCACAGCCACAGGTCCGCAGGGTGTATGGAGAGGCAAGTTTAATAGCCGTTAACGGGAAAAACAGCCAGGCGCAATTAAGGTCGCTTGGCCCTTAACATACTGCTAAAAAAAGCGGGCGCGTGCGGCCCTAAGACACGGGTGCGCGTAGCCAGAGCGAGGACTGGGATGGAGAGGGGACAGGTATTTGTGCGCTGGCGATGCCTGCTGCTGGGAGACCGAGGCACAGGTGAGCCTTGCGACCCCGCGATAGGTTTCCCGGGGGGCAATCCACCCGTGACACCGCCACCGCCGGTGTCCTGCATTCAAAAAAACAGACACACCAGGTGTGGTTACGGATCACAGGGTGTTTCACTTGCAAATAAAGTTTCATGTCAGATTTCACCTTGTGATGCGCAATCATGAAGAAATTAGATGAATGACTCATAACAAATTATTAATAAAAAGTTTGTGTACTGTTAAAATAACTAGTATAAATGGTACAAACATATTAAAATACTAAACAACTAGCAGCTGTCAGTACAACAGACCTCCTCTGCTTCTGGTGCTACGTTTGTTAGTGAAAGAGAGGGAACATGACAGTTCACCTACCATTGTTTAAATAAAAGTACTAAATGTGCCAAAATAGAGATAAAAAAAGACACCCAACACACAAAAAACAAACATTTTTCTCACAAGCATTCTGATGAAGAAATGTGTAAAAATGACTTCTGAGCAATGAGATATTTTGTACTGCGTGGGTGTAACTACTGGTAGGCTGAGATCCAATCACCTGGGAGATAGGAAGAGTCGAACTGGGTTCTTTAACCTCTCTTAATGATAAAACATCATCCTGATCCAATTGTTTGCTTACACGATTGAACAGATGACACAAGCTCTTATATCTGAAGTACATCATATTATACTCGGTCAGTCTTATAAACACATATGATTATCAACTCAACAAACTGGGAACCGCTCTATGAAGGATTATATAAATCCAAATTCCCTGTAGTTTGTGGGGCGCAGCTGATGTGTATCTAGTTAAGCCTTTTAGCCCAGGTTATAACAGCAGATATGACATGGCAGCTCTTTAATTTTACAATCACAAATTATTAACAAAACCAAGAAGGTGTTGTTTTAAGATATGTAATACGTAAGTCGCAAATAAATCACTATAGTAATGTGCCCAAAAAATATAGTGGTAGCCACAACCAAAAATACATAGAGCAATGCATAACATATTTATAACAATCTATCGAGAGACAAGATGCAACCACAAGTTGCCTAGATAAGGCATTCAAATATTTACTTGTATCCAAACAGAACAAAATCCACATCTTTAAAATTTATTTAAAACATGCATGTATCATGAAATGACATCCGGAGACCCCGTGTGGGTCTTCACAGTGAACACCCCCCTGCTACGAGTACTCAGTGGTCCTCAATAGTCCCTACCACTCACTATACAATATGAACCAATTAGTTACTCAACAATGTGTGATTCTTAGTAGTGCTATGCCCACAAAAAGTCTCTGCCATGCAAAGTTAATGCAACTATCCAAATAACTGATGAATACCGTGTTTTGTTATAAAGTGCTGATTGTTAAAGTGTAAACAAAGTGCCAGAAGTGGCGCAGGAGTTTGCAAAGTGCAAATGCTAGTTACCAAATGCTGGCAGGCAGGCATACAGGTGGAGGAGAAAGAAGCAGGGTGGTAATGTATTGTAATTTTACAATTACAACTATTAGCAATAGAATGAAAAAATATACAACTGCACTTGGAAAAAAATATATACATACATAAGGTCTTATTCATCAACCTTAATGGGGACCGTGATGTGTCCACACTATTTGCAGCCAGATCATGGTCCCCATTGAGGCACGTTTGATTTCTCTGAGAAAATCAAAGATTTTTGTCTGTGCCTTATAGTCCGAAAAATATGGTAGAATCATCTGTGCAGATGATTATCAATAGTGCCTGCCCTTTGATTGAACTGCGCGTGCAACTCTTTACAGCCTAATATAGGAGCATGTGCCTTACTCAGCACAAAAATGTGGGTCTCTGTTGGCTGACCCTAACGGATATCTGCATGTAATGTGAAGGAGGCCACCTTCACCTCATCTATCTTAGTGTAAGCATATGTGCACTCATGGAAAGCTAGTGATTGATTGCTGAGATCCTCTTTGGGCGTGGTTTCCCACTGAGCTGAAGGAGGTGCCCTACTGCCATGAGGCGGAGTTGAGAGTCTCGTCTCAGGGCGGCACGCCTCCCCATGGAGGAGGGGGGCGGCGTCATGCTGCTGCTTCGTGCCTACTACAGGCCACACAGGGCGGCACTGCTGTGACACAGGAAGTGCTTGCACCGCAAACGGGGTACCCTGTAGCCGTGTAGGAGGAGTGGGAGCTCCACATTTAAATCTTGTGCTGGTCTCCCTGGAGGTGCTGAGACGAAAGCCCCGCCCACCAGCCTGGGCCTGCTGCCCAAGTATGACAGGTCCATCGACCTCCCTGATGGATTGCCTGTCTGTCCTTTTATCATGGTATAATGCAATGTTATATGCGTGGTCCTCCTTGGTGTATATGTGTTTTGTCATGTATATATGCGTGTGTCTTCCCCTTGTATATGTTTTGGTAGTTGTATATAGTGTGTGTGTGTCCTCCCTGTGTATATTGTGTTTTGTTGTGTGGTATATATGTGGTGTGTCTTCCCTGTGTTTGTGTGCTTTGACATGTTATATGTGTATGTGTTTGTCCCTGTGTATATGTGTTTTGTCATGTATAATATTTATGTCTTCCCTGTCTATATGTGTGTGTCTTCCTTGTATATAGTGGTTTTGTCATGTATATATAGTGTGTGTGTGCGTCTCCTTGTGTATATGTGTTTTGTCATGTATATATATGTGTGTGTGTGTGTGTCCTTCCTTGTGTATATGTGTTTTGTCATGTATATGTGTGTGTGTGTTTTGTCATGTATGTGTGTGTGTGTCTTCCTTGTGTATATGTGTTTTGTCATGTTATGTGTGTGTCTTCCTTGTGTATATGTGTTTTGTCCATGTATATATGTGTGTTTCCCTGTGTGAGTTTTTCATGTAATTGTGTGTACATGTCATGTGTGTGTGTTGGTGTATACACACACACACAGTATTACATGTAATAGCTGTATATATAGGTGTAAATTGATGTATGTGTAATATATTTATTCCTGGGGGAGCTGTAATAGCGATTTCTGGGGGAGCTGTATATAGTGATGATTGCTTGGGGGTTATACTGTTCCCTGTCTGGACTAAATTCAGTAGGGCCTCCACCAGATTCTGCGCCAGTTGCCCCCACCAACCTTAATACAGCCCTGGCTGTATCTATTGTAACTGTTTACATGTACACTGTATCTGATTTTACTATACATGTATACTACACTGTTTATATATTTATACTACAGGTGGCACACATAATGAATACAAGCGGTATGCTGTAGCATTTTATACTAGATGGTGATATGCTTTATGCATTTATACTACATGGTGGCATGCTGTATACATTTTATACTACATGGCAGCAGACCTGTTTGCATTTTATACTACAATGGCTGCACGCTGTATGCATTTTATTCTACAGGTGGTATTCTGTATACTTGTAGACTACACGTCACACACATACATGACAAAACACATATACACAAGGAAGACACACACACATATACATGACAAAACACATATACACAAGGAAGACACACACACATATTCATGACAAAACACATATACACAAGGAAGACGCACACACATATATACATGACAAAACACATATACACAAGGAAGACACACACATATAGACAGGGAAGACATACATATATATACATGACAAAACACATATACACAGGGACAACACATACACATATATACATGTCAAAGCACATATACACAGGGAAGACACACACACACATATATACACACGACAAAACACATATACACAGGGAAGACACACACACATATATACACATGACAAAACATATACACAGGGAAGACACACACACATATATACATGACAAAACACATATACACAAGGAGGACACACGCATATATACATTGCATATACCTGATATCCAGGACAGACAGGCAATCTATCAGGGAGGTTGATGGACCTGTCATCCTCTGTGCAGCAGGCCCAGGCTGGTGGGCGGGGCTTTTCGTCTCAGCACCTCCAGGGAGACAAGCCACAGATTTAAATGTGGAGCTCCCACTCCTCCTCCACGCTGCTCCAGGGTACCTCTGCGGTAGCAAGCACTTCCTGTGTCACAGCAGTGCCGCACAGGACATCCTGCGTGGCCCTGTAGTAGGCACCGAAGCAGCCAGCATGACGCTGCCCCTCTCCTCCATTAGGGGGCGTACCGCCCTGAGACGAGACTCTCAACTCGCCTCATGGCAGGAGGGCACCTCCTCTCAGCTCAGTGGGAAACCACGCCCAAAGAGGTATCTCAGCAATCACCTCACTAGCTTTCCATGAGTGCGCATATTGTTTACCACTAAGATAGATGAGGTGAAGGTGGCCTCCTTCACAATTACATGCAGATACTCACGTATAGGGTCAGACCAACAGAGACCCACATTTTTGTGCTTGAGTAAGGCACTGCTCCTATATTAGGCCTTGTAAAGAGTTGCAGCGCAGTTCACTCAAAGGGCAGGTACTATTGATAATCATCTGCACAGACATATTCTACCATATTTTTCGGACTATAAGGCACAGACAAAATCCTTTGATTTTCTCAGAAATCAAACGTGCCTCAATGGGGACCATGATCTGGCTGCAAATAGTTTGGCCACATCACGGTCCCCATTAAGGTTGTATGAATGAGACCTTATGATGTATGTATATTTTTTTTCCAAGTGCAGTTGTATATTTTTTTCATTCTATTTGCTAATAGCTGGTTATTGCAAAATTACAATACATTACTTATAGGATTTATTTGCAGACTTACAGTATTATATATCTTAAACCAACACCTTCTTGGTTTTGTTAATAATTGTTGATTGTAAAATTAAAGAGCTGCCATGTCATATCTGCTGTTATAACCTGGCTAAAAGGCTTAACTAGATAACATCAGCTGAGCCCCAAAACTACAGGGAATTTGTATTATATAATTAATCCTATAAGCGGCTTCCCAGTTTGTTGAAGTTGATAATCATATTGTTTATAAGACTGACCTGAGTCTAATATGATGTCATCAGAAGAGCTGTGTCACCTGTTCAATCGTGTAAGCAAAATATGATCAGGATGGATGTTTATCAGTAAGAGCAGGTAAAGAACCCAGTTCTGGACTCTTCCTTATCTCCCAATGCTTGGATTTCAACCAGACCAGTAGTTACACACAGTAGAACAAAATAATCTCAGGCTCAAGAAGTCATTTTTACACATTTCTTCATCAGAATGCTTGTAAGAAAAATGTTTGTTTTTTGTGTGTGGGGTTCTTTTTTATCTCTATTGGATGGCACATTTAGTACTTTTTATTTAAACAATGGTAGGTGAACTGTCATGTCCTCTTTTCACTAACAAACTAGCACCAGGAAGCAGAGGAGATCTTGTTGTACTGAAGCTGCTAGTATGTTTAGTATTTTAATATGTTTTGTACAATTTTAACATAGTTTTTTAACAGTACATGAAACTTTTATTTAATAGTGTGTTATGAGTCATCATCCTAATTTCTTAATTGATGGCGCATCACAAGGGTGAATCTGCATGAAACTTTATTTGCAAAGTTAGGGTGCGGTCACACGTACCACTTGGATTCTGTTTAGACAATGAAACAAAGTGCATGGGGCATGCCACGGCCCCATCGCAAAAGGGTTTCTGGTGAAACCCATGTGATCGGTAACCAGCACCTGGTGTCTTGTATTTTTTGAATGCAGGACACCGGGTGGCGGTGTCACGGGTGGTATTGCGACCTATCGCGGGTCGCAGGCTCACCTGTGCCCCTCGCTCCCCGCAGGCGCATCGCCAGCGCCACATACCTGTCCCCGCTCCCGAGTCCCGGCCTCGCTCCATGCGTACGCGCACCCGTGTCTTAGGGCACGCACACGCCAGCTTTAGAGAATGTGAAGGGCCAGCGCACCATTAATTGGCGCTGGCTGTTTTCCCATAAGGCTATTTAAACCTTCCTCTCCCATCACACCCCGCTGGATCTTTGTGCCTTGAGCCTTGGAGAAAGCTGTTTTGATGCCTTGTGCTGTTTCTGAGTATTTCTGTTGTGACCCTGGTTCCGTTTCTGACTTCGCTCCTTTCCCGCCTGCCCTGACCTGTTGCTACGACTCTGACTCCAATCCTGTGCTGCCCGTCCTGACCTCCTGCCTGTCCCCGACTACGAGATTGCATGCCGTTTCTGTACCTCGACCTTGGCTGCCACTAAGGACAAGTCATGCCTGTGGAACGACCTGGTGGTACCACACCGCAGCAAGTCCAACCCGCTTTGCGTGGGCTCTGGTGAAAAACCGGGTACCACTTAGACTCCGGTCCCAGGTAGTCGCTTGTATCATCGTCCGCAGTGGTTCAGAGGATCCACAACCTCTAAGCCTGACAGACGGTTGCCGATCATGCAATTTTTCCGTGGTGCAATCTGGCCACAGAACGCCCTGCACACTTGGATTCCGCTTCTAGAATCAAGAGGTATGTGTGACTGCACCCATCTGCACACGGTGGATATCCATGCGGCTTCTGCACCCTGAGTGAGATTTGGAAAAATTCATGTAGGCATTATTTTTTCCATGTGGAAATTGTTGCTCAGTGCAGAAAATAAAATAATTATCATGATACTTTTCTCGTGCTCGTGGATTTTTGCGTAAATTTCTTTTTTTGCATTCAAGTCTATGGTAGAGTGAAAATCCACATCAAAAACAAACTACAAATAACACATCTGGATAAAAAATGCACATAAAAACAATGTGTGTTTGATGCAGATTTTATGCAAATTTTCTTTAAGGTGTACAGATGGCCTAATTGAATTAGGATATATCACACAGCTCTGATTACTCTAGTATACTAAAGAGCCAATCATGACCATGGGCAGATGTCTGTCAATTGGACATAAACATAGAAACTTCCTATACAATGACAACAAGCAGGATCGAGAAAACCATGAGAGTGTGTACACATGTGGCATTTTGGGCATGCGTTTAGACGCATGAGTCAGGACGCATGCGTATGGCTGCTTTGAAAGTGTTTTTCTGCATTGCTGCAACTATAAGCAGCTATTGTAACACTTCTACAGCTGCATGCACTGGAAAAAAACAGCAACTCTTAAAGCAGGCAAACGCATGGTAACATGTAATATGCATGCGTCTGGGCAATTGATATAGAAAGTATATAGGAAAAGTGTATGACTTTTCCTTATACCACAATAACATTTAGTTGTTGAAATGGGAACAACCCATGCACATTAACATACCAAAGATAAGCACATTATACTATGGTATAGTTATTTCAATTTACTACAAAGGTGAACTTAGAAACGCCGTCAAATCAATACACAGGACTATCAAGAAGTAGCCTCCCCCGATCCCCTGCTATATTCGTCCCGCTGAATTTTAAGACAAATCTTTGAAAAGAGCCCACACCCTGATCAGAAACGGCTGACAACATTACTGATAACTGACACTACACAGGCTGAGGCTGTCTCACACACTAGTAGGTCAGAGAGACATTGGTGGCATCTAGTACCTTACAGGGGACAATCTCTCAGCAAAAGTGAATAATGGAAGTTTAATGGAGGTTTACGCATCAGTTAAAAATCTCATTTACATCAATGTGAATTATGTCATATGTTATGGTCAGTTTGGCATCCATCATTTTTTCCTTCCAAAAATGCATTGAAAATTAATACCTGCCTAAATGGAACATAACGGATGACATAAAAATTTACATTGATGTCAATGGGATTTTTAAGTAATATGTTTAACCTCCGTTAAACCTCTGTTAAACCTCCATTCTTTACTTTTTTAACAGAGGGAAGGAATGGTAGTGTGAAATGAGACTTTATATCAGAGTGTTCTATAGTAGCCCGAAGACTAAGACATGTCATGAGACTGTGACCCAGAAGTCCAGACTGAGAGAGAGAATTTATGGGTATCAGCCAATCATTAGCCTGATAACCCGCAGGAAGATACATTTAACATAAATAAACATTAACCCTATCAGGTTGCAAATATAGAATAGAATAGTGCAGCCATTGGGTAGTTTTGGAAAAGAAGTATGCAGATTAATTATACAATTAGAGGAATCCCGAGTGTGGACGAGAGCCTTATATAACTTCCTTTACCTTGAGTTGCAACCTAATGGGGTGATCAGTCCCACTAGCCCCAGGGGGCAAAATTTTCGACAATATATACTCGAGTATAAGCCTAGTTTTTCAGCACAAAATTTGTTCTCAAAAACCCTAACTCGGCTTATACTGGAGTCAAGAAAAAAATAGTCAAAACTCACCTTTCCAACATCACCCATAAGTCCTATGCTTGTTTCGATGCTCTGGTGCCGCCGCGGGTCCTTTGGATCCTCTTCGTGTCCCCTTGCGATGCCTAGAGCTCACAAACAATGACGTCGACAAGCAGCTGACGTAATTCTGTGTACCGGCCGAGCGCAAAGGCCCGAAGAGGAGCGGAAGAATCCGAAGAGGACCGAAGGACCCGAGCTAGGATCGAAGACAGACTGGGCAGGCTATATACTACAGGGGCTGGGCAGGTTGTATACAACAGGGGGCTGGCAGGCTACTCCCTACAGGGTCTGACAGTCTATATACTACAGGGGTCTTGCTGGCTATATACTGGGAGGCTGTGACCAATGCATTATCCACCCTCGGCTTATACTCGAGTCAATAGGTTTTCCCAGTTTTTTGTGTTGCAATTAGGGGTCTTGGCTTATACTCGGAACGGCTTATGCTCGAGTATATACAGTAATTTCATAATGGCACAACTCAAGCACATTACAACACCAATAGTAATTGCTCAAACTACAGATCAGGTCTGTCTCTCCTTTTGTTTTAAATGCCCACTAATCAGGACAGGGATACTTGTTCTGTTATTACCAAGTAACATTAGACTCCAACACAATCTAAGCTTTTGCTGTAAAAGGTTGAATTTTGCACCAGAATCCTCAACAGATCTGCGACATGCTACAGATCATAAATAGACTTTGGCAGCAGATGATTTTTATTCTGCAGTGTTTGTATGGATTTTCGATAACTCCTATGGTGAGCATGGGGCCTGGAATTGCATCACCCATGGGAATAAGCTGTCACGTTATAATCAAACGGGGAAGGAGCAGGAATATTAGATTAAAGTGTAGGGTGCTTCAAGTGTATGCTAGTGGTTCTTGTAACCAGAGCTTTCTGGTTTGTAATCTATGTTTCCACCTCTTTATTTGTAATTAATTATATAACATTTCTGTGAATCTGTTAGCTCTTAACATTTCGAATATTTAAATTCATACGTTCCATCTATCAGTGTGTTTGCACAGGCGGATAGTTTAATACATCTCTTATATAACAGTTTAACAATAGCAGCCTTGAAATGAGATATACCATTTCAGGTTAACTATTAAATATTAATGATGCAATAACTTTTATTTGACTGTTTACCTATGGCGTCACACTGGTCAATGAATTTCAACAATCATGCTTCTTAGGAATTATTACCACATGCAGGTATTGATTTAAGATTTTGCTACCTTCAGCCAGTTCATTATTTGACCAGCTACAATCTTGCTTCGAGCACCACTACATCAAAATGGTCCTAACCAAAATTACAGTCAGATGGCATTATTCTGCGCTCCACCTTCTAAATTTTACCTCTGTCTTTCATACAGTTGACTATAATGTTGCGGTAGGAACCCGTTTGATGTAGAAGGAACCCACACCGGATCACTGGACTGCAGGCCCAGAGACAACTTTATTCCATGCTTCTCCTTGCTCTGTCTGTAACAACTGCCCTAAACCAGACTGCTCCTCCTCCTCAGCACCTCACTGTTGCTGGGCAGAACATGCAAAACACATTGACAGTAAACACATATAACAACATCACATCCCTTCCCCAAGAATGCATGCACAGTGTGAGAGGCCTCCTCTGTGACTGAGAATAGGTAAGTACTGCTGCATTCATCAGCAGGTAGCGCTGGCTGCACTACATGGACCCTCTGTGACACAAGCTGTTTATAAGGGAGAGGGACGTGTGGTTTAGATGAGGATCTGCAGACTACAGCAAAGTGATTCTGTATCTCACAGTTGGGGCAGGATGCTTCCTTTGCTGGGCAGGTTTTCTGGCGAGGATAGGAAACACCACAGTTGTAGCAGGTTGTACCATGTGCAGGGTCGGACTGGGGGACCAAGGGCACACATACTGCTACATGGAAATATTAAATGTACCGTAAATACTCGAGCATAAGCCAAGTTTTTCAGCACAAAAAAATATGCTGAATAAAGCTAACTCAGCTTATACCCTAGTCCAGTGATAGCAAACATTTTAGAGACCAAGTGCCCAAACTACAACAAAGACCCACTTATTTATCGCAAAGTGCCAACACAGAAACTTAATTTGTGATTTATACTCCCTTCTCTGTCACAGTTTTCATTGATACCAGCACCTGAGGACACCAATAAAGCAGAGAATAGTCCCGGGTAGCACTGTCACTTTAAAATGCCTCTGTGCACAGCAAGTCCTGGGCTGTCTGGGACACCTGGAGTCATCTCTGGTGATGGCCTGAGTGCCCACAGAAAGGGCTCTGAGTGCCACCTCTGGCACCATTGCCATAGGTTAGCCATCACTGCCCTAGTCTATAAAAAAACAAAATGTGTACTCACCTTCCGATGCCCCTTGCTCACGTCATGACATGAGCCGCACGCTGACATTCTTGTGTGTGCGCTGCCATCGGTACACACTATGATGTCAGCAAGCAGTTGACAGACCCGCAGACATATGGAAAATGTTAGTTATCAAGTTATTTTAGTGATATGAACAACTTTCCAAAAAGTAGAAAATTTTGAATTTGGAAAACATTGTTTCTCAAAATTTTTGCCAAATTTCCATTTATTTCATAAATAAATACTAAATATATTGATTAAATTTCTCAACCAGCATGAAGTACAATATGTCACGAAAAAACAATCTCAAAATCAACTGGATATGTTAAAGCGTTCCAAAGTTATAACCACTTAAATAGACACATGTCAGATTTTAAAAAATAGGCCGTGTCAGGAAGGTGAAAAGTGGCTTCAGCGTTAAGGGGTTAAAGAATAGGAAGTTGTCACACATTTCATGGATTAACATAAGGCTCATCACGCTGCCATCGGTACACACTATGATGTCAGCAAGCAGTTGACAGACCCGGAACCGAAACATCGGTGGAAAGAAGAGGACCTCCTAGTGGAAGCCGGAAGGTAAGTACACATTTTGTTTTTTTCTTATAGGCTGGGCATTTCTCAGGGAGGGGCTGTAGTCTAAATACTGGGGGACAGGGGCTAGAAGAGTTTGCATTCATAACAGAATCACCTGCGAGATCAGCCACTCTAGCAGTGTGGATGCCGCCCAAGAGATGAGAGAGCGTAATAGGTGATTGCCTCTACTCTTGTGCTCTAGACTAGAGCTACAACTCTCTAGACTAGAGCTAGGTACTGTCCTATCCTTATAATTATCACGTAAATTGGAAAATTGGAGCATGTAGAAGTGGAAAAAACTTTTATTTATTTGATCATTTGGACTTGGTGGTATTTTTTTGGACTTTTCTCCGTTTTATTCCTGCGCCGTTGGCTCCTAACTTGCTTTGGGGTTTTGTAGATACCGGTATATTACTGGGTTTTTTTTGTATAATATACAGCTGACATTCGCAGCTTTTGGTGCCGGCTCTGTTGAGGAGCCGGTGCAAGAAGCTTGACGTAATAATTTCTGCATTTGGGGATGCTGTAAATTCTTAAACCTTTCACTACTGCCATACAGTTATTTATTTTCTATTTGCACATACTCTGTGAAACACAATTCCTATTAAAGAGGAGAATCTCCCTTTTAATATCATATCTGGATTGCGTTTCTACCAGAAATATCCAGTGTTAACGTTGTGTAGAAAAGTAATTTTTATATACAACTTTCAATTCCCATCTGTAACTTTAACAGTGAATATCTCTGGTTTTGATTTTAACCCAATGACACATTGTAATAAATGATCAGTAAAATCCCCATATACTGCAAAACTGTAGTATGGCAGTATATTGTAGGATCAATTAGACAACCCAGGGTTAAAGTATCCTCGGGGGTGAGAAAAATAGCAAAAATGTTTTAAATAGTAAGAAAAAAATCCTGTTTATCAAAAAAAAAAAAAAAATTAAAATCTCCCCCTTTCCCTATAACCAATATAAATTAAAAAATTAAAAAATCATAGATGTCCAATTTATTAAAATATAATTCCCGGCATTTAACCCTGTAACGAAAAATAGCACCCAAATGTCGGAAACGCCATTTTTTGTCATTTTGTAACAGCTTGACACACACTCACATGCACCAGGAAGAGGATGATGAACTCCGGTGGACCTCAGCGGAGTGTATCGCTGGAAGACCTTCCCGAATCTTCGTCAGAGAATGCGCCGCTGGATCGCGACAGGACCGAGTAAGTAAATGTGCCCCATCATCTTATCTTGGAAAAATAACATGTCACACAGCTCCATACACCTTAGTATGAAAAAGTTATTAGAGCCAGAAGATGGCAAAATGAAGATTTTTTTGTACAGAAGTTTTTCAATTTTTTAAATGTATTAAAACACATAAAACCTATATAAATTTGGTATCCCTATGATTGTACTGACCCAAAGAATAAAGAAGATATGTCATTTGAGGCTCATTGTGAAAGCCATGAAAACCAATCCCACAAGAAAATAGCGCATTCCACTGCTTCCCAGTACACATTATGGAATGCGTATAGATTTTTGAATGTGGGAAGTGAAAAATGAAAACGCAAAATCGAAAATGGGGCTCGGCAGGAACCGGTTAAAGGGGAGATTCTCCTCTTTAGCACCTTGCCGTCGTTTACATTTTAGTAGCATGGTATGGTGTAAGGTGACTTCCCAGATCATGCCTTACGATTACGTAATAATTTTCATTACTCAATTATAGTTACACATCATTTCCTTTATTTTATATAGCGCTCACAGATTACGCAGCGCTGCACAGAGCACGTCAGATTCGAGAAATAGAGCCTGGTCAGGAAGCTGAGAAGCTTTGGCAGCAAGGGATGAATAAGATTCTCGAATTGTGTTTTACGTACAATGGTTCAGGAGATATGACCGTTTGAAGTGATCTCCCACTCCCACTTTCAGTTGAAAGCAGAATGCATAAAGAGCTGCAGAAGACACTTTGTAAAAGTACATGTGAACATGTGAAAGGGTGACAGATTGTAATATTTATTGCATATTTTGGTAAAGGTTTATAAAATGTTACTTCTTACTAAAAAGTCCCCTTCCATCCTTGCTTTTTTCACGCAAGTGTTCGGCACTTGTTTTTGAAGTGCAGAACATGCATTGCAATCTGACCCATTGTAATCAATGGGTATTGTATACATTTTTTTTCACACACACGTGCAAGTGAAAAATACTGAGTATTTTCACTGACCAAACCCTGAACCACGGAACTGCAACGCAAATGTTAAAGGGGCCTAATTCTATAAACGAATAACATGTTATCAATAAAATTAAGTAATAACTTAAATAAAATTATGAAAATAAGTAATAACTGTTATGATATGTAAAGTGGTTCGAAAGATATTATCATTTAAAGAAGAGTAGAACAGAACTCCAAGAAGTAACCAGGATATTATGACCCGTGGTCATGAAGGGGTTAATCTGCAGCAATTATAGCCCATGTCCCCAGCATAACAGAGGAATAGCAAAACTCAGGCTTCTAAGAAATCCAGAATACAATTACTTGGTATAACAAACATGTCTGGGAAGCCGATTCTGTAAAACCCCTGCAAACTTATATTTATAAAATCTATCATATAATGTGTCTGATATGTAGATACAAAATACCAGAATACTTTACGAAAATGTTTCTAAATCTAACATTAGAACATTCTAGAGCAGTGATGGCTAACCTATGGCACTGGTGCCAGAGGTGGCACTCAGAGCCCTTTCTGTGGGCACTCAGGCCATCACCAGAGATGACTCCATTTATCTTCCTGCAGTCCCAGACAGCCCAGGACTTGCTGTGCAGAGGTATTTTAAAGTGACAGCTCTACCTGGGACTATTTTTTGCTTTATTGGTGTCCTCAGGGTGCTGGTATGAATGAAAGCTGTGACAGAGAAGGGAGTATAAATCATAAATTTAATTTCTGTGTTGGCACTTTGCAATAAATAAGCGGGTCTTTGTTGTAGTTTAGGAACTCGGTCTCCAAAAGGTTTGCCATCACTGTTCTAGAGCATTAAATGAAATCAGGTTCCACAATATTACTGTAATCTTTACCATGACTCTCTGTTACATGACATTTGTAACTAGAAATCAAATATGCATTTCCAAAGTAACACATTATGTAAAGAGCAATCAGAAAGAACTAATGGTCATAAGTGACATAGAAGGTGAACAGTTGGTTCCACATTGGTACATTGATCATATTTAATACCATATTCTTGGTATTTGTAATGTTGTTAAAATAGTCGTCTCACAAAGACAATCCCATTTCAGACTAAGGTCAGAGGTTTTCTTACCTTTGTTCTAGCACTGTGTATGTTTACTCAATAAAAGGCAGGGACCTTACAAGTTTATAGAGATGAAATTTGTGTAGCCATGCAGCATTACATAACTATTACTCAAAGCAAAATATACTCATCGACAAAACATCCATACAGATAGGTCAGAATGGCTGCAATCCAACATTTCTAACTGTAATGAGAAGCTGGGTGCAGTATTTACATTAGGGTGCACAGACACTTTATGGCCCCGAAGAGAGCACCAGGAGAGGATTGTTTGCTGAGAGGATTGTTTCTCATGACCTTGTATTTTCAAGCAGTATAAAGGAAATCTAGAATGATAAACCAGGGACTGGCACTGTGACTAGTAATCTTCTTATATTTGTTATTTGGCCTCCTTCTTCCTAAAATCAACTTGTATGATTATGCTAATGAGTATGAAACGCTACTGGGGTGATTCGCAAAGCCCCTTTGGGCTACAGATCACAGACTATTACCCCCCCTGCTCCCTCGGCACATTCCCCTCCCTCTGCTTAATGTAATCTCACTGCAGCACAATGTGGGGGAAGTGCTCCTTGCACGCTGTAACAGCCTGTAAATTTCCAGCACAGAGGTGCTTTGGGAACCACCCCAATAGTCCTTCAGGCTCATTAGCATAATGTATACGTTGATTTTAGAAGAAAGGAGGCCATGGATAACAAATGTAAGAAGATTACCACAGTCACAGTGCCTGGGTCTATAAATAAGTGTCTCTGGTTTATCCATGCTTGATTTTGATGGTAGATTTCCTTTAATGTTCACTGAAGCACAGTAATGTCTCTGCCAGACTCCAAAAGTAATACTATTGTTATTCTTGTAGAACTGACATTGCTTTTCTTGATCTGTTTCTGGCGTTTTTGCCATTTACAATGGCGAACGACCACTGAATGATCCTCTCCGGGACTGGCTCTTTCTTTAGTGATTCAGAAGGCAATCACATTTTTGGATGAGGAACTGTATTGTGTTTTACCAATCAGGGATGGGTAAGGAAATACATGTCACTGATTGGCATGGATCCAGATTTGGAGCCCTAGGTCTACAACATGTAATTAGTTAAGATAAACCTGTTTTATTGGTACACTATGCTCCAGTGGCTACCAAACCCAAGAGTTGGCCATACTCCAAGATGTGATAAGCAAGAGACCTGCATTTTTAACCAGATGCACGTAATACAATTTTTTTTCAGAAATTTCTTCCTTACAGATCATCCCTCCTCTGTTATCAATATCAGTAACCCTACATACTGTCCTTCTGTAACAGCCTACATTATTTAGAACTTAATTATGGCTAATTAATTCATAGCAAGCTTATTCAAATAGCTATCTTTAATATGACAATGTTAATCCACGATGGGGACCTAGGTAGAAGCTAAAATACTGATAGCGTTATACATTATCTCCCGGTGGCCTAGAAACGGTAATTTCAGGAACCTTTACATTGACCTGCAACAGCACCCACAGCTACTACCAAATGTTCCTTCTGAAATTTTGTCTGTTGTCGGTCCTGCGATCATGGCTCCGTATTTAGGATACTAACATGCGATGGTGAATTTCAGCAGAGGAACGCCTTATTGTCACACTGCAGTAATAGTTTTTTTCCATTTTTTGCCTTCTTTAAATGCCATGTTGCTTTTCTTCAGATTTCTTGCTACTGGGAACTCATTTACTTATTAGCACTTTTAGGTTTTTTTGGGTTGCTCCACCATTGTGCAGATCGTGCGATCAACCTGTAAAGTCAGGTGGTAGTGACTGAGAGCCATGTTGACGTCTGAGCCTTCTGCTGAAGACTGGATCTGGATTTTAGATCAATTGCAGGAGTCTTCACAGTTTTCTAACTGTCTCAGGTTGCTTGATGGGAAACGGCCTCACTCAGGGACTCAAGATTTTAATTTTTAGCAATATTTTTACTGGTTAATTTGGCTTTAGCTGACCTCTGGTTTTTAATTGTTGATATTAGGGAGTTATTCTGATGCAGCTGTCTTTAGGGCTTCCAGAATGGGTGTTGGACTTCATTCCCATCAGCTCTCCTGAGAAGGTATGTGGAGTCTGCATTTGGGATTTTATGCAGCAAGTGACGGGTGCTCCTTAGCTCTCTTTAGTTACACCTGGACAGTGTGATGCTGGTAATTCAGGCCTGTTTTATCAGGCATAACACCTTCCAATTCATGACTTGGATGGTGACTTGGAAAAAATTCATCCAATCTCTTCTGTCTTTCTGGTGCAGACTCTACATGGACGTCCTGAAGCATCAGGACCATGAGCAGTACGCTTCCTACTTTGTGTCCCCAGAGGGTGCAGTACCTTGACAGCTCGGTGCTGACCACAGAAGCTGTTACATTGCTTCTGCACTCTATAGTTTAGCTTTTTTCTTTTGGCTAGTTAGTGTAGTGTAGTCAAATAAATTTTGAGTCTGAAAAGTAAAAAACAAAACAGGATCAACACAACACTATCTTCTCAGACAATATAGACCGCTTGACCCTGCCCACACGCCCAACACAGCAAGGGGTGAAATCACTTTCTCTACGCTTTCGCCAACTAATCTGCACTCTCTATACGATTTATGGCGAGTGAACAATCCTACGGCTAAGGAATATACTTTCTACTCACAACCCCATAGAACCCATTCCAGGATAGACTATTTTTTCCGTAACTACCCTGCCCTTAAAGCTATTCAGCTGGCCACTATTGGACGCATTACATGGTCTGATTATGCCCCAGTTTCCATTGAAATACAGCTGGAGGATGCCCTTTCTAGAAGTCTATGATACTCTCCGAACGGTCTTGATCAATTACTTTAAGGAGAACACTCCAATGGCAACTTCAGTACCGATCCTATGGGAGGCCCATAAGACAGTCTTTCGGGGGAAGCGATTGCATTAGCCTCCAAACTCAGGAAAGACAGACTTTTCAATTATTCTTGATTTAAACGGTAATTATATCAGGCAGAAAGGGAATATAACTCCCAACCCACACACACCCTACTCAGGAAAATCCTTGTGCTTCATTTTAGAATAAGAGAATTAGATTTGCTGGATGTTGAGCACGTGATCAAATTCTCTAAGCGCAGATTTTTTTGGGGAACAGGGCGCACACTATGCTTGCACACCAGCTGCAACATATAACGGCCAACCAAACACTGTATAATATTAAAGATAAAAACGGTACCCTGCATTATCACCATGCTAAAATTGCCGAGCTCTTCCATTCATATTACTCCACTCTCTATTCCTTACCATCAAAGCTCCCTTCTTCTTCCCCTGAACGAGAGACTAAATTAGATCAATATCTTTCTCAATGCTCTCTTCCCCGATTAACCTCAGAAGCCCTTACCCAGTTAAACAAAGTGATCACTCTGGAGGAGGTGGAAGAAGTTGTAAAGGGGCGACCGGGAAATAAAGCCCCAGGCACGGATGGTTTTTCCTATATCTATTACAAAACCTCCCTGCCGCTTTTTCTGCCTCATCTGGTGTTTAAAAAATTTCTTAAAGGCGAAACGGTCCCCCAAACGATGCTAGCTTCCCACATCACGGTGATTCCCAAGCAAGGGAAGGAGCCCTCAGAATGCTCCAGCTATAGACCCAGCTCCTTGCTTTACGCAGATCTCAAAATCTTCACTAAGCTTTTGGATAATAGACTGAGTGACTGGCTTCCACAGCTGGTACACAAGGACCAGGTTGGGTTTGTCCGATATAGACAAGCGGGTGATAATACTTGCCGCACCAATGATCTGAAGGACCTGGTGCAGACCTGGTGCATACCCCGTTTCTTTATATACCGTGCCTACCCCAAAGTCTTAAATCTGATTTTGTAAGCTTCTGGGGGCCGATGCAAATCTTTCAAATTAAGACAGACATACCCGGATCCTAGTACTCACACATATATGGTCAAATGAGAAAACTGGTTAGGCAAGACACTTACAGCATCGGACTGGAAGAAAACATGGGATAAGGCTCCAAAATATTCATTGTCTACTATATATAAAGAAAATCAGTACAAAATCTTAATGTACTGGTACCATACCCCCGCGCTTTTACATAAAATGAACCTTGCTATTCAGGTTGTTTGCTGGAGATGTGATGCTCCTGGCACCACCTTATACCATGACTTGGAATTGCCCCGTTTGTCACAGACCCAGGTGCAGACTCTTAATGCTCCGATTACAGCGGAGGAGATACAAAAGACGATAAAGGCCCTTCCTACCGGCAAGGCACCTGGGCCGGATGGCTATACGGGGGAATTCTACAAGGCGGTACACGAGCAAGTCACCCCCACTCTGGCTAGTTTGTTCTCCAAATTAATGGAGGGCTCCCCTATGTCTACTCATATGAATACGGCGTATATTAAATTGCTCCTCAAAGAGGGTAAAGACCCAGAGAGTCCTAGCTCTTATCAGCCCATCTCATTGATGGATGTCGACGTTAAAATCCTCTCTAAAATCCTGGCGAACCGCTTGGCGTTAATAATCCCGTCTCTAATCTCCCCACTCCAAGTAGGCTTCACCGTGGGTCGGTCCGCTGTGACGAATGTGAGGCGAGTTTTGTTGGCAATGGATGCTAGCTCTCGCTTATCCCCTGGGGATGTGGCCCCTGCCTTGGTCACCCTAGATGCCGAAAAGGCTTTCGATAATGTACGTTGGGGGTGGCTCAGGCAGGTGATGCAACACATGGGATTTGAAGGTCCTTTTTGCAATTATTTGACATCTATATTTCATAGTTTCATAGTTTCATAGTTTATACGGTTGAAAAAAGACACTTGTCCATCAAGTTCAACCAAGGAAGGGTAGGGATCGGATGAGGAAGGGATTTAGTGGAAACAATCCTATATAGCATAACAATCAATGTTATTTAGGTGTAAAAAGGCATCTAGACCCTTCTTGAAGCTCTCCGCTGTCCCTGCTGTGACCAGCGCCTGAGGCAGGCTATTCCACAGATTGACAGTTCTCATAGTAAAAAAGCCCTGTCGCCTCCGGTGATTAAACCTTGGTTTCTCCAAACGGAGACAGTGCCCCCTCGTCTTTTGATTTGATTTAATCTGGAACAACTTACCACCATATTTTTTGTATGGACCATTCATATATTTATATAAATTAATCATGTCCCCTCGTAGTCGTCTCTTTTCCAGACTAAATAAATCTAGTTGTTTTAATCTTTCCTCATAACTAAGACCCTCCATATTTGGGAACCCCAGTGCCAGAGTTAGCACTCCGGGTTTTATCTCGCGACGGTTCCCATTGCAGAAGGGCACGTGACAGGGCTGCCCCCTTTCTCCTCTGTTGTTCAATCTAGCAATGGAACCCCTGTCGCGTGTCCTGGCAAAAACAGCAATGTTTGAGGGGATAAGGGTGGGAGATAAAAATCTGCGCCTGGCTTTATTTGCGGACGACATAATTTTATTTATGAAGGACCCTATCTGTCATCTACCGGCGGTAATGGAGTTACTGGATAAATTCGGAGAGTTCTCGGGATTTCGGGTAAACAAAGCAAAATGTGAAATATTATTTTTGGGGACTGGACGACAAGATAGGCCTGACATTATGAATATTTGTAATATTCCGGTGGCAGAGTCATGGATACGATACCTGGGAATCAGAATAGGTAGGACTACAGAACTAACTTAACTATACCCCACTGTTTCAGAAAATCGCCAGGGAATTGCAGCAATGGCATGATCTCCCTCTCTCCCTGCTGGGACGAAATCAGCTTATCAAAATGATGAGCATTTCAAAATTAATGTATCCAATGCAGACCCTGCCGATCCTTCTGAAACATGGAGACATAAACTCGCTCAACAAGGCGATATCACACTTTTTATGGAAAGGGAGGAGACCCCGGATCAGGGCACAAAAGCTGATGGCAGGGAGAGATGAAGGAGGGATGAACCTACCTGATTTACGGAACTATAATTTAGCGTGTATATTCAGACATGTGGCCGATTGGATTAAAGGCTCTAGCCATTTTTCAGATTTTGAACTGGAATCGGCCTTCTGCTCCCCATGGGATTTACGAACGTTACTACATGTACCACAGGGTAAACAACCGGTGGAAATGAAGAGGCCGAGTGTCCTCAAGGATACTATAGCTGCATGGAAAATAATCCGTAGGGGATACAAATTGTCATGGAGGGTCTCCAAACATCTTCCCCTGTGGAACCATCCAGGGTTCTCGCAGGGTCGCCAGAGCAGATTGTTCCTAGAATGGAGGGAGAAGGGGATAATGAAAGTAGGTGATCTGCTCCACCACCAGGAGCACAGGTGGTTAACTAGGAAGGAGGTTAACTTAAAATATGGTTTGAGAGGGGAACAACACTTTCAATACATCCAGGTGAAGAAGTTCTATATGGAGGATCTCATTGATGTGACGAGGGAAGCATCCCAAACTCCATTTGATGAGCTCTTGATGGTCCCCCTACAGAGACGGGGTATCTCGATAGCATACCGTGTGCTTAGGAAATCATTAGGACAGAAAGGGCCCTCCTTCGCAGGATGGGCAACACAATTGGATGACTCAAACATAGCCGAAAAAATTCTAAAGGGCTGGAAATTGGTTAGAGATAATGTCTTAAATGAGGTATGGAGAGACTCCCAATTTAGGATACAACACAGAGCCATTTACGCATTTAATCTTCCACCCTCTCCAAGATTCCCAGATCGGTTAACGGTCTGTCCTAAATGCCAGACAACAGCGACTGATCTTTTTCATGGCCTATGGGAGTGTACACACGCACAGTCCTTTTGGGAAGAGGTGGAGCGAATGGGGACAGAAATATGGGGTCATCCAATTCAAAGGGATCCTGTGACATATATATTTCATTATGATCAAACACAGGAGGACGAAACACTTCCACAAGGGGGAGGGTTGCCAAGGCTTTTTCACACAGTCAGTTTGGTCGCAAAAAGGTGTTTACTTCAAAAATGGCTTGAGCCACAAGTGCCAACAAGAAATGATATTGTGACACAGATGAAGAAATTATTCCAGCTGGAAAGATTGGCAGCGGAAAGGGGAAAATCGAAACTGACAGCTAAACTGTTTAAGAAGTGGAGAGGGTTCATACTGAAATTCTATACTGCAGCTGAAAGGGAGTACATTTTTCGTCCTTTCACTTTGACACGGTGGTATCTACTGGAACAGCTGAAAGGGTCCCTAGGGAGGTGGGGAATTGCTTAGACTAAGGGAGAAGGTTGTTTCCTTCATTTAACATTTGTTAAATATTTGCTGCAAGCAGCTTTTTTGATAGACTCTGGAATGTGAAAGATCATACTTTAAGACATAAGAAATTTTACGATGTATCTTTCTTTCTTTTTTTCTTTAATGTGATTTTAATGGGCCTGCGAGCCCGGTATTTGTTGTATTGTAATGTTTTTTGAAAAATTCAAATAAAAATATATAAAAAAAAAAAAGTGATCACTCTGGAGGAGGTGGAAGAAGTTGTAAAGGGGCGACCGGGAAATAATGCCCCAGGCCCGGATGGTTTTTCCTATCTCTATTACAAAACCTCCCTGCTGCTTTTTCTGCCTCATCTGGTGGAGCTGCTTAACAAATTTCTTAAAGGCAAAACGATCCCCCAAACGATGCTAGCTTCCGACATCACGGTGATTCCCAAGCAAGGGAAGGAGCCCTCAGAATGCTCCAGCTATACACCCATCTGCCTGCTAAACGCAGATCTCAAAATCTTCACTAAGCTTTTGGCTAATAGACTAAGTGACTGGCTTCCACAGCTGGTACACAAGGACCAGGTTGGGTTTGTCCGATATAGACAAGCGGGTGATAATACTCGCCGCACCAATGATCTGAAAGACCTGGTGCAGACCTGGTGCATACCCCGTTTCTTTATATACCGTGCCTACCCCAAAGTCTTAAATCTGATTTTGTAAGCTTCTGGGGGCCGATGCAAATCTTTCAAAGTAAGGACTTAGGACACCCAACAACCAGAAATATCTTGAAGCTATCAGACCTCAATAATGCATCTGACCAATTTGCCACTGCTGCAAATACATACCCACAGATCTATCAATTTTGTCTGTCAGTACTGAATTCCCCAGCAATACCGGACCTCACAGAGTTCGAGCGTATTTGTCTTAGAGGCTCTGCCTCTAGGGGGCTTACTTCGGACTTATACATCCTGCTTATGACCCAGACATACCCAGATCCTAGTACTCACACATATATGGTCAAATGAGAAGACTGGTTAGGAAAGACACTTACAGAATCGGACTGGAAGAAAACATGGGATAAGGCTCCAAAATATTCATTGTCTACTATATATAAAGAGAATCAGTACAAAATCTTAATGTACTGGTACCATACCCCCGCGCTTTTACATAAAATGAACCTTGCTATTGAAGGTTGTTTGCTGGAGATGTGATGCTCCTGGCACCACCTTATACCATATTTTCTGGGAATGTTCGAAGATACAACCTTCTTGGGTGAAGGTCCGAGAGGTAATAGAAAAGGTACTGGGGATGAGACTGGCAGACGACCAGACTGTGTTCTTGCTGGGACTCCAACCCCATGATTTGGGGAAATTACAAACCAAACTACTCCTTCATATTTTATGCACTGCTAAAACCTTGATCTCCCTGAATTGGAGACAATGTACGCCACCCTCTATGTTAGATCTTTATTCCCGTTTTAGGCACATTCGCACATTGGAACACATGACAGTGTCAATACACAAAAAAACAGACCAGTTCCTTAGAAATTGGTCCCCTGGGGATATAAACGGAGACAACCTACCCACATCTTAACTATCAGATTTTAACCCTTGATGTTAACTCCTACTTGAAAAGAGATCCGTGGATATGTTTTGTTCCGTTTTAACTTTGACATGTTAATGTTTAGGACCCTTGGTCCCTTTATTTTCCATTTTACGGTCTGTATTACATAGAGTATTACATACAATGGAATCACAAATGTAAAAGGGACTTTCAATATGTTGGACTTTGTTCTTTATTATTGTATCTGCAACTAAGTTATTTGATTTGTCTCTCACTTTCTGTCTCACGTTTAGAGATCATGCGTGATCTCTCCATCTTTGCTTATATGGATATGCGGTATATGCTTATACCACTTCTGTAATACTGTGAACTCTTGCTTGCATACTGACTGTCTGTTTACGGTTGGTTCTATGTCTGTCTTGGGGTTTCCGCTGCCGTCAGATTCATTAAAGTGGCTTTGGTAATTGATAAGACTCGCATAATAAGTCGCAAAATACTATAAAAAGTTGCTGCACAAGGACCATGGTGGGACTAGAGTCAATTTGCACTAAAATTTGCAAATAAACATAATGTTGCAATATCATGAATTCAGCCCTATTGTGAAAACTAGTCTATGCAAATAATGAATTTGGTGCCAGCAGGGTCTATGTTAAAGTGACCTTGCGCTGTCCTTTGTTCATTTGGCGCAACGAAAAGTCGGAAAACAACATTTGCACCAGAACTGCCCCAAAACAACAGCAAACAGACAAAAAAATTATAAATTACACCCAAATGTTTCTATAAAATTTTTAGGATATTCTTAGTGATAATGCAAGAAAACAGAAACATGAAATATATGATTTTGTGATATTATGGGTGTGTAGGACGTGTCATATATTTTCTGCTTGTATATAGAAACCAGACTAAGTAACAGTATTTTAAGCATATAGTAAAAGAAAAGCATTATCACTGTAAAGTTTTATCATCCAAAAAGATGCAATACTTTATAGGACTAAAGAGAGCAATTAATGTAAGTCATTTCTTAATATTCCAGTAACTTTTCACCAGCTTTTAAGTTGGGTCAACAGATTAAGTTTCACATTGACATTGCTGATAAAAACTTTTTGTTTGTTTTGAAATTATTACATTGCACGCCTATAGAATATATATGTTGTACTTAAAGAGGTATTGTCATTGTTGTCCCTTAGAAACAAAATTGTTGTCCTTGGATACAACTTCCTCTGCTGGAGTGATTGCACAAAGAAACACATTGCTTTTGCATATGAAATGACCATCATCATGAACATTAGTGCATGTTCTGCAGCTGTCCTGTGGTGATAGACACTGATTCAAGTAGTTGGGAAAGTCCCAATAATGCATGCCTGGCCACTGCTGCCAGGGTGTACCGTTGGTCATATCCAAGGAAATCTATCTCGTCTACATTTATGGGAAATTATCTTCAGATTTTCTTTTAATAACATTAAATTGCAGAAATATATACCTTTCTAACACATTCATTTTTGCCAACTTTGCACATAAGAAATCAGGGACAATGGTGTTGAATGCACTCAAAAAGTCAAATGTGATGGAATTGCAAGACAACCACAAATTGTAATTCTTCAAAAGCCACAGGAAAATCGCAGTAAAAAGCCTCACAAGCATAAACAGCTACAGTAATAATAATCCAACACCGAGTCTAACGCTGATTGTAAAGTCTAAACCTGGATGTTCACCCTCGAACCACAAATGAAGGATTAGTCTTAGCTGCAAAGAAGGGAAGGAGTCAGACTATAGGTGCTGTCAGCAGGCATTGACTAATACAGTAAACTCTGCAGAAGCTGATACTATGCCAGGTAAATTAAAAATGTGATTCTTAGAACATCTTAATGATATTAGGAATCCCGATAACCGCAACTTATCAGGTGCTTCTAAACATTTTTTACAAGTACATAATGCTCAAACCGAATACTTACGTGTGTTGGCTATTGAAA
>CM033649.1:37019206-37029587 GCA_019512145.1 Engystomops pustulosus
CAGCTGTTTTCGCCGCTTCTTTCAGGGCTCCGCATCTGCCGCCTGAGCCGGAATTTTCATCCCGCCTCATGGCAGATGCGGCCCTGCTAGGAGGCCCTACACTCCTTTTTATGCTATCGAATTCTGTTAAATTCCATTAAAATAATGGCAGTAGACACTGATCAACTAAACGTTTTTGCACCTTGCTTTTGCTGTCCGTTCAAAAATAGACAAGATACGTTTTTGCACCTTGCTTTTGCTGTCCGTTCAAAAATAGACAAGATATTGTAATTTTCCACAGTTGTTTGCATTTAGTCTTAGTGGTGAGTAAGTTCGATCACACTGTAGGGCCTGTATAAGCCACTTCTTGCTGCTAAATATTACCCCACAGCAAGATGATTGAGAAGGTGGGGACTGGAGGAGAAGGAAACAATTAATATTTTTTAGATGTTAAACATATTTAATGGTGTTGCTTAGAGTTTTTTGATCTTTGTGAATAAAGAGGAGGAGTTGGTTGGTGGGTCAGAAGTTTGAAAGTTCTGTTTGCTTTTGTTCGGTACAGTAAAGTTGGATGTCAGTCAGTTGTTTGTGAAATTTCCAGCATGCGACTTGTTAATAATAAACTAAGATTACCTTTCCAAAATATTTTTGATGTTTCTAGTTTTTTATCCACAAATTATGTTGCAGAACGCAGCTAGAAACCACTATTGTGGCATAACATTGTTAGTTTTTTGGCTACGGGGCTAGTTGATGGCTTGTTTTTTGCGGAAATGTTGTACTTTGCACCAGTATCATTCCAGAGTACATATTTTTTTGATCACTTTTTATAGCATTTTTTGTGGGATTGAATAGGTAAAAACCATAATTTTTGGAGGGTTTATAACAGTTTTTTTTACGGTGTTTATTGTGAAGGTTCAATAATTATTTATTGTTATTCTATGGGTTGTTACGGACACGGTGATACTATATATATGTGGGGTTTGTGTTATGATTTCGACTTTTTTTGTGTTATATGTCTCTTTATATGTTTTGGGGCTTTTGGGCATTTTTTTGATTTCTTTCTTTATTTTTTATTGAATAACATTTTTTTTTAACTTTTTTTTACTTTTTCCAGCATGAGACATGAACAAGCAATCATCTGATTGTTTTGCAGGGTATTAGCAGTGTCAGTCTATGCATAGACGCCATCTTACTGGCACTGCCTGCAGGCATCTCTGGGGTCCCGATCGGACCCCAGTGATGCCATAGCAACGATCAGCGCATTTTCGGGGGGGGGGGGGGGCGGTTGTGGGGGAGAGACCCCCCCCAGAGGCATGTCAGCACGACCGCGGCATTTAACGGGTTAAACACCCGCGATCGGAGCCCACTCCGATCGTGGGTGTCACACTGGGGTGCCGGCTATATGTAACAGCCGACACTGTTGGTAATTAAGTATCTTTGTATGTTATTGTATTGATCTGTATTGATTTTGTGTCCCCATGTATATGCATTTATATTTGATTGTCGTACCTGCACTTTATAATTTATTATATCATACTATTTATGTATTATGTCTCCCACCATTTTGTGTTAGGGATGTCTCTGAGTTCCCTATTCTGACATGATTTTAATTTTGTTTTATATTGTTGTCCAATAAAGATTAATTGATATACACTTTTTTAAATGAAATCTTCTTTTTTGTTAGTTAGTAGTAGTTGATTATACTTCAGAAGTTCCATTGTGTTATAGAGGTATATATTTCTTGACCCTTTGGTCGTTGGTTGCTACATTGCTATATTTGTGTACAAGAGCTTTAACATTGTGCAGGAATCGCTACCCTCTCCCACTGTGTGCTGAAACCTCCTCTGCTGCAGTGAGATTACATCAAGTGGGGAAGTGCTGTGGGAGCAGGGGTGGAGAGTGAGACAGTCTAACAATCTGTGAAGCTGCAGCACAGAGGGGCTCTGGTTAAATAACCAGAAGCCTTTCTGGCTTATTAGCATAATTTGAGAAGGGAGGAGGCCATGGATAACAAATATACCACAGTCACAGTGCCTGGATCTATGAGTAAGTGTCCCTGGTTTATCATGAAGAATTTTGATGGTAGTTTTTCTTAAATGGTAACTGGTACACATCTAGTGCTAGCATCACTTTTTATATTGTATTGATCTTAAATTTTATATCCCAGATAAACACCAAGTTCAGTTTTGTAAGAGATTTTTTACCCAAACTAATGTCTAGATGATATTATTACAACAAATATTTACAAGGAAACTTCGGGCCACAATACTGCAGTGAAATCCAGTTTAGGTTCAGTGTTTACCCACTTGTACTCTGATAATGTTTCGTATCAAGCATATGATTTTATTGATTTGCTAATGGCTAGATAGGTTTCTGAATAATGTTAAAGGTGTGGAACTTCTGACCTTTCTCTTGGTTTCTGAATAATGTTAAAGGTGTGGAACTTCTGACCTTTCTCTTAATTCTTTTTAGATGCCAACCATGACCAATCGCTAGCAAATAAATGTGCCAAGTAATTCATGCAAGATGATTCATCTGCAGTAGTTTAACCCCTTGCCACCAAGCCAGTTTTCACCTTCCTCACCAGGCCCTATTTTTCAAATCTGACATGTGTCACTTTAAGTGGTTATAACCTTGGAACGCTTTTCTATTCTGGGGATTTTGAGATTGTTTTCTCAAGAGATTTTTCTATTCTGGGGATTTTGAGATTGTTTTCTCAAGAGATTTCATACTTCAAATTAATTTCTGTGAAACCTTATGTGTAATACCTTATTTGGCGTTTAGTTCGAAATTTGATGAAAATTTGGACAAATTCTCCATTTTCAAACTTTTTCTCTTTCCAGACAGAGTCATACCACCATAATGTAACAATAAACATTTTCGGAATGTCTGCGTCCTTTCATTTTTCTAGGATGTTATTAGAGTGAGAATTTTTCACACTTTCATAACATCCGTCAACTCTTACATTTGGAAGGAGAGCTCAGCTTTCAAGTCACCTTGAGTCATTTACTGCAGTAAGCGGTTAAAAGTGTGATGTCATACACATATACTAGTTACTCTAATTTACTAGTTACTCTAATTTACTCAATAAAATTGCAACAAAATGACATATTTGATCTTTTTATGCCCGCTGGCTTTTTCCCCACAAAAATCACCAGTTATATTAGTTCCATTGAGCTATTTAAAATGTTCTTATTTTGTCAAACAACTGAATGTTTATGCATTTTCCTCACAAACTTAGGGCTCATGCATACAAACGTATGCCCGCCCGGGCATGTCCTATCTTTTCCCTGTGTATGGAGCGGTACAGTGCCAAACATTGCTCCGTGCGGCCATTGCCGTCTATTGGGAACGTATGTACGTATGTCCCCCCGACGTTCGAGTGCATGGGGCCCTAATTTGAAGTGGGGGTTCAATAATATATTAGAAAGCTACAGTAAATGAAACAAACAGTAAGTAAAACAAAACCTGTCAGCAAAAATGTACCTAATAAACCACTACCAGTATGTTGTCAAACAGGCTGTTAACACCTACCAGTTCATGCTTTTCCTATGGCCCAGTGAGGTGACATCATCCAGAAAATCTACTTTGAAGTGAGATGTAAATTGGTTGTGTAAAGGAGACAAAGAGTTTAGCAAAAAGTCAAGTTCTCCTCGCCTAAGAATTCTCTCTCCACTGTAATTGATAAATCTGCATCCAGCAACATCACTAACAGTATCTTTTGAAGTCTAGTTCATGATGCTAGTTACAGTAGAGCTGGTATTTTAAGAGGGAGAGCTTGACTTCAGTGCTAGACTCTTTTACTTTGTGGGTTTAAACAAAGTTTAAAACTCACTTCAAAGTTGTTTTCCAGGGTGACGCCCCCATGGCCTAAGAAATAAATGTGATCCATAAGGGGTTAATCTGCTTTACAAAAAACTGTGATTTAAGGGGTCAATGGTGTCAATTTAAACAGACAGGTCCCCTTTAACCTTGACCTGAGGTTAAGGTCAACATTTTGATCTAGTAGTAGAAATAGCCACAATTCTAGCAGCAAGTGTTACTGATAAGCTGAACTAAACTGATAACTCAATATGATTATTAGAATAGAATCAGAACAACCACTCCTTACATGCTCCTTTCTATAAATATTAACCTAGGAATCATTAGTCTGCACTGCTGGTACACTGACAATGATTGCATTAGAGAAAAGGAGTTATCTCTGAATAAATAGGTGTGCTTGGCCCATGGCTAAACATCAACACGTACACTAAGATTTGAGTGCAGAGAGAATTAAGCTATCCAAGCAGTATTATCAGCAAAAAAAAAAACATTTAAAGGGGTTTTCCAGAATGAAAATGTTGATGGCCTGTGCTATATTCCCAGAACCGCAGGTTCAGATCCTGTCCTGGTCCCTGCTGTAGACAATATTTTCCTAATACACAGGAGGTGGAGATTAGTGGAGATGCTTGTTCAGACAAGGACTGAACAAGCAGCCTATATAAGCCTATATAAGTCTAGAAAGGTGATGAGAAGCCTAGCGAGATTAAATCAGAAAGACAGGCATAGACAGACAATTTATAATGGGTTTTCTGTCTGGGTCTAATCCTAAGTACTGTACATTATCCATATGAACATGTTGAATTTTACACTTTAGCCCTTGAAGAGGCATCTGGACTTTGCTGCAACTGGATGAAGATTACGGAGGTAAATATCGTGCTACTTTTGAGATATGATATGGTGAGACCAGTGGTAAAGATAAAAACTGCTATAATCTGATTTATATGATATATGCACAAGATTTACTTACTTTGCTGGTCTAGACTTTTTCTGATACAAAAAAATAAAGGCATATGAGTACATGGATATGCAATAACACCCTTTCTGGTCATAATATCCTTTTAGCTTTAACTTTTAGCAGTTCCTCTGCAGGCTCTGTCCCTAATTCTTGGATATCCTTGAGATAGTGTGTGAAGATTGTTACTATATTATGTCATCTATTGTAAACTTTCACTCAGAAGCAGCAGCTGTACTACAGAAGCACCAAACTAAACTCTGTGGTGAGAAATGTATTATTAGTTGCAGGTCTGTTCCTGTATCTGCTTCTCACTCACAAGGTGCCTCAACACATTTCTAAAGACTTTTATAGGCAACTCTAATCTAAATCCTCTATAAGTTGACAGTCAGGCTACATGCACACAACTCTGTGTGCATTACGTGCCTCAAACAAGGGAGAGTGATCCTCTGTTTGTGGCCCGTTTCGGCCAGACGTACTTCTCTCTTCGTGCATGCACTGGGGGCATTTACAATAAGTGGTGGTGTTGGCACTTGCTCTCAGAAAGGAAATACATATCTAATATTGTGGTGCTGTGCAGATATATTTCTGGCTCTGAGACCATTTTCTGTCCCTGGGACCAAAACCGGCACCCTGTCCACCACACAGAGACTCATACTCTAGACACCAAAGGGTTGCCCCAGGGAGATCCGCTATAGCCGCCTCTCCATCATCATTTCTTGCCAACACCACCCTGCTGAAGACCTGCCAGGCTGCAGGACAGCCCTCCGGTTCCCCATACCAAGCACTGTGACACTAGCGTGCCTAGGCCGCAACCGCCAGCCACTCAGGTACTGCGGGCCCCGGCTGACTCCAGGCCCCGAGAAAAGGCTAGGCCCCGGTGGGGGATGTTGCACCTCTATAAATTGACAGTCAGGCTACATGCACACAACTCTGTGTGTATTACGTGTCTCAAACAAGGGAGAGTGATCCTCTGTTTGTGGCCGGTTCAGCCAGATGGACTTCTCTATTCGTGCATGCACTGGGGGGAATTTACAATAAGTCGTGGTGTTGGCACTTGCTCACTTGTGGTGCTGTGCAGATATATTTCTGGGTAGCAAAATTTGAAAACAGAAAATGTACAGGGTTAACTATACCTTTAATTATAGACCCTGTACAGGTAGATGCACCAAAGGTTAGGTGCCCCATACATTACTGAAATATACAAAACCTAAGATCCCCCTCAGGAGGAGGTGAGAAAGGATGAGGCAAGAACAAAGTGTCAAAAGAGGTTATAGAAAAAACGAAAAACAAATTTTATTATATGCACAGTAAAAAGCACAACATAACCACAATTGGACATTTGTTTAAAAATTGTATAGCGAGGTTACAAGGTGAGCATGCAGCAGGAAAGAAGACAGTCATACCCGGACACGGTAAGTTGCACATGGATTTGTAATATCTAAATGGGCTGGTGTGCATAAATGCAGATCTCAAAAATGGCATAGTCACATTTGGTTAGTGGTGGCATGGCATTGCCAATGCCTAGTGTCAATACATATGGAGCCAATTATGGTGTGTAAGTACCAGTCCTTACCGTGGTCAAAGGTAGATGTGCACAGTGTCCGGGGATGACTGCCGCCCCGACGCGCGTTTCGGCTCGTATTGAGCCTTCGTCTGGGGGTGATATTACAAATCTATGTGCAACTTACCGTGTCCGGGTATGACTGTCCTTTTTTCCTGCTGTATGTTCACCTTGTAACCTCGTTATACAATTTTTAAACAAATGTCCAATTATGGTTATGTTATGCTTTTTACTGTGCATATAATAAAATTTGTTTTTCGTTTTTTCTATAACCTCTTTTGACACTTTGTTCTTGCCTCATCCTTTCTCCCCTCCTCCTGAGGGGGATCTTAGGTTTTAGATATATTTCTGGCTCTGAGACCATTTTCTGTCCCTGGGACCAAAATCTGTCCTGAGCACTCTGCCCTTGCGTGGAGAAATGACCACTGCAGCAATGCATCAGTGGCTGACCTTGTATGATAGCTCGCCCAGTGGGAATTCGAGGCCAGAAGGACAGACAGCAGACATCATAATGTTTTGCCTCCGGCATCTCAAAAGCCGTCTACATTTTATAGACCCTTGCACAATTAAAATTTATGATAACAATTCCACTTTTAAAAAGCATGTTCCCTGCAGGCTGGGTACGCTAGTGAAATTAGTGCAGTAGCAACGGTTTTGTGCCCCTGCTAGACCACATTTCTTTTTGTCTACTTTCCGTCAGTTTACAGCGTCCAAAAATGGCTATGACACATAATAATTGTGCCAGAGTTTCCACTTCCCAAAGCCACCCCCCTTTTCACAGCAGAGAAGGGACAGACAGAAAAAGTAATTTTTTCTGGTGACACTAGCTAATAAATAGGTTGGAAAGCAGAACATGGGGTTAGAGCGCCACAAAACTGGCGGAAACCCCATAGTAAATCCCATGGTATCACAACGCACAGGGATGGGAGTAGTGAGCTAGCTATTTGTGGGGCTTGCTCAGTGTACCCAAAGAAGGCTTATGTTTATGAAGCCTCAGGCAATGCTCACATGCAGTGTTTGTTTTGCATTTTGAACACATCGTAAATGCTGCAAGGAAAGCTTTAGGGTTTGTGTTTAGTTATGAAAAAATGGAAATTTGGCAAAAATTTGGAAAAATTCTTTATAAGTTCTGACTCTCTACTTTTGAAGCAGATAGTCATAGCACCCAAATAAATTCATAACTTACATTTCCCAAATGTCTGTTTTATGTTGGGATAGTTTTTTTAAGATTCCACGTATTTTACTAGAATGTTATGAGGCTCAGAATTTGGGTGCCATTTTGCTAATTTTTTGGAAAATCCCCCAAACCTGTAATTACATGGTCCTGCTCAACTTTTAATTGACTGTGAGAGGTCTAAATAATAGCTAGACTACCCCCTTATGGAAACTACACCCCTCAATGTATGAAAAAAGCACTTTTAAGAAGTTTATTAAACCTTTAGGTGTTTTATAGGGGTTAAAACAAAATGGAGGAGCGGTCTACAAATTGTAATATTTTTTGACAATACATTCATTTTTGGTGGAAAATTAATTATTTGAAATGGATTAAATGAAAAATGGCTCCACAAAGTTTTATACCCAAATTCTCCAGAGTGCACTGATACCCCATATGTGGTAATAACCTGCTGTATGGGCGCAAGGCTGGGCATTGAATGGAAGGAGCGCCATCCAGAGTAGATTTCCTTTGCCGAATTGTACAGGCTATAGGGGCTTATTTTTTTGTCACATGAGATGCACTTTTCTGGTACATAATTTTGGGGCATCAATAGAAAATTGGTGAGATTTTATTAACTCTTTGGTGGAGGAAATGAAAATTATAAATTTTTAGAAAGATTTTTTGGCTGTTTAACATACCATACAGATAGTATATTATTTTTATATACTATATATTTTATATGTCCTATCTTTTGCCCGAATTGTGACCTCTTGCAGGGCAACACATTGGCTTAGTGGTAAGCACTACAGCCTTGAGGCACTGGGGCCCAGGGTTCAAGTCCCATCCAGGTCAACAAGAGTTTGTATGTTCTCTCTACATACTGGTAGGTTGATTAGATTGTGAGCCCCATGGTGACAGGAACTGATTTGGCAGCTCTGTGCAGCACCGGGGAATCTGTGCGCGTTATAAATAAAGGAATTATTATTATTAGAGGGAAGGGGCGAGGAGCGCTCAGGCCCTTCTTTTACACCCGGCTGAGTGCTTAATTTTTATCTTCAGGACAAGACACAATTGATGCGTTTTTTGCACATGTTCCTTTAATGCCTCTGTTTAACAGCAGATGATGTATTGATGCCTAAATTGAAACACATTTTAATCTGAGAGAACTGAGAAAAAGAGGAAAGCCTCATTATACAAGGGAGTTCTGATATAGTTGGCAAACTAATGATTGAATAGAAAAGGCAAACATACAAAGGTTCTTAGGTGTAACAAACAATTGTGAATACGTGGTGGAAAGAAAGGTTGGAAAGGTTCAAGTGGGAAGATAACAATCTTGTCAGTCTCACACCCTATTTCCAGGAAGGTCTTAGCATTCAGCAGTGGTTTCAGTCCATGGACCAGATTTTCCTTAATTATGCATTCCAAGGGCTTCATTAAATACTACAGACACTGACTGCTTATTAGTGAATTTACTTATAACACAGTCTGAATGTATGTAATCACTATCACACTTTGTCAATTAAGTTGGAATATCATTTTCCCTTCAATTATTGATTATTTTAAAAACATCAGGTTGTCTTTGTCGTTTTGACATTTTTTGCTAGAAGATATTAAGGATTGACAAATGTGATGTGCAATAATAGCATAAATCAGGGCGTTGTGGTTGCTAAAGCAGTTTTAGCAACCCAAACCTTCACAACCTCATGTAATAGATATAATTACAAGATGATTTAACTGGAAAAACAACAGGTGTAACACAGTCCTGTAATCTGATGCACGTTCATTTCTAACAGAGGACCAAAGTTCATCACTGTGCTCTTTTATGGAATGTATACAATAGTGTACTTAAAATTATTAGCTATGACCTGGAAATGGCTTTGAATGCTTTCTATTGTTATCTATTTCTATATATAATTATATTCAACATATATTTATTTTATTATCAGTTATAGCAGAAATACTAGTAAACTCCTGGTTCTCTAGGCTCAACGGAAAAGGATGTATTAATTGTTCATGTGTTTTAATTTAGATGTTTTGGCTATTAGTATACAAAATAAATGAATCCCTACAGGGGTTGTCCAGGAATGTATATACGTTTTTTATACAAGGTTGGAGAAGGGCTGTAAAAGTTGTTCAAAATATATGTCCATTGATCACTATGCAATCAGTATGTTGTTAGGTTTACTGTATGTAACTTTATTGTTTTGTTAAAATAAGTAAAAAAATACTTAAAAAAAAAGAACTTATACTTATGTTCTCTGGTGCTCATGTTCTCACAATGAGGCCTGTCTGCTATAGCATTTTATTTAGTGTGTAGCTAGCAATGAAGGTTGATGCTGCGGGAAAACGGGAGCTGAGGAAAAGATAAATACGAGCTGTTTATTACATATATACCCCCCCCCCCCTCCACTTCAGCCATATATAAGAACCTTTTAATTCCTGGGAAACCCTTGAAGTAAATATCAACTAAATAATGGAGCACATGTATGAAACTTTTTGCTTGCCCTTTTCTTTAGTGACCTTTCATTGCCCATATGCTCATTTACGATTTAAAGTCTCCCCTCAAAGTTTGCCATTCTCTAATTTTAACCCCTTAACGCTCTGCACCGTAGCACTACGGCGCAGAGCTACAGGGAATGTATGAATAGGGCTCACGGGCTGAGTCCTCTTCAAACAAAGGTGGGGGTTGTTGCATATTGCAGCAAACCCCCACCGCTAATAACCGCAGTCGTTGCTTGCACCGATCGCGGCTACTAACCCTTTGATTGCCGCCGGCAAAGTCGCCGCCGGCATTTAAAAGACGGTGACGGGGGTTGGCGATCGGTTGCCATGGCTTAATGGCTTCTGCAGATACGTTACAATGAGCCAGTGGCTCATTGTAATGAATGAGCTGCAAAAATGCCATATA
>CM033649.1:37029879-37080543 GCA_019512145.1 Engystomops pustulosus
CAAAATGGTAGCAATGCAAACGTCGGCTCATTTTGCAAAAAATGACATCTAACACAGCTCCGTACGCCAAAGTATGAAAAAGTTATTAGCTTCAGAAGATGGCAAAAATGTTTTTTTCTTTTTTGTACACATTCGTTTAATTTTTGAAAATATATTAAAACACAATAAAACCTATATAAATTTGGTATCACCGCGATCACACCGAACCAAAGAATAAAGCTGAGGTGTTATTTTGAGTGCACAGTCAAAGTCGTAAAAACTGAGCCCACAAGAACGTGACGATTTCTTTCAATTTTTCAGCTTCTTTCAATTTTGTTTCAGCTTCGCAGTACACGGCATGTTAAAATAAATAACATTACGGGAAAGTAAAATTTTTTACTCACAAAATAAGCCCTCACACAGGTCTGTACATGTAAAAATGAAAAAGTTATGGATTTTTGAAGGTGGAGAGCGAGAAATAAGCAAAAAAAACCTGCGTCCTTAAGGGGTTCAAGAAAAATTGTTCGGCCTGGTATAATGTTTCACCAACTTCCCTTCAGTGTATTTCTCTCCACAAACTGACACAATTCTGTAGATCCTCCAATTGTGTATTTCTCTCCACAAACTGACACAATTCTGTAGATCCTCC
Organism: Engystomops pustulosus; assembly: GCA_019512145.1. Lineage (NCBI taxonomy): Eukaryota > Metazoa > Chordata > Amphibia > Anura > Leptodactylidae > Engystomops > Engystomops pustulosus. The sequence goes on from CM033649.1 coordinate 37,030,508, forward strand.
AATTAGAACAAGTCACCATTCACCATTCAGACTTCTTATTGGAGGATCTACAGAATTGTGTCAGTTTGTGGTGAGAAATGCACCAAAGGGAAGTTGGTGGAACATTATACCAAAAAGAAAAAGGGAAATACAGTACTTGGAAAATCTGGAGCTCCAGCATCACCCTTAAGTGAAAGCCCTTCTGTGTTTCCTAGTGTTCCAGTGGCAGCCCTGTACTCGTGTGGCGGTCCTGTACTCTTGTGGCGGTCCTGTACTGCTGTGGTGGTCCTGCCATCCCGAGGTCCTGCCATCCTGAGGTCTTTCCTTCCTGGGGTCCTGCCTTCCCGAGGTCCTGTCTTCCCTGTGTCTGTTTCCTGTGGTCCGTCCCTGTGGTTCCTGTTTCCTGCTTCCCTACCTAACCTGCCACCGTGGGCCTAGTCGCACCCGTGGAATGAGATGGTGGCACCCCGCCGCAGCAAGACCATAACGCTTTGTGGCGGGCTCTGGCGAAGACCAGGAGCCACTTATACTCCGGTCCCGGGTTGCAGCTAGTACCATCATCCCCCGCGGTGGTCCGGGAGGTCCACAGACTCTTTCTACTGAGACTCTCTGAATGTTCACCAGCCGAACCGTGACAGTAAGATCCGGCCATGAATTCCATGAAGGTCTTGAGCCCTCTCAAAGCCATGGACAGTGTCAAGGATCCATACCAGCTACTGGCAGACCTTCCCAGCAGTGTCGCTCAGCAGTCTCAAGAGATTGCTGTCCAAATGGAACTTCTAGACAGATTCGCTGCCACTCTTAGATGGATGATTGTATCCCAGCAGCAGGCTCCCGCGACTCCTCCTCCTGTTGCTCCAGTCACCCCGCCATGTTTTCCGGCAGTAGAGTCTGGACCCGAATTTTTTATGCTTTACAAGAGTCGCCCCAGCCAGCGGTTCTTCCCAGTGCTGCTCCGGCTTCCCAAGAGCCAACCCATCCTTCGCAGCTTCCCAGTGCTGCTCCGACTTCCTAAGAGCCACTTCAGCTTCCGGCTGTACTGCTTACAGGGGAGTGAGTGCAAGTTATCAGAGTCCAGGCTTAATTGGGCGGCCACAGGCTAGGGGCGGCTCTTGGACACACCGCCGACGACTGAAGCAAGCTTTTGGCCACCTGGACGACTGGCAGCGGCTCTTGGCACACCGGAAACACACCCCTGGGCGGGCTCTTGGCATACCGGGATGGAGTGGATCTTGGCAAACTGGAAGACTGGAGCGGCTCTGGCACACCGGAGACAAGCGGGGCAGGGTGGGAAGCGCGACTTGGCCGTTGCTCCAGAACACACAGCGACCAGATTTTGCTAGGGAAACCGGAGTGGGTAGCTGTGACAGGGTCTCCACATCCCAACGAGAAGGGCAGGCCGGGGCCTTCTGGAGATCAAACAAAAGGCGAAACGCCATCTTAGAGCGTTCGTAGCGAAATGGACGACTTAGTTCAATGTGCAACCGAGCACTAGGAAACAAGCTCCGGCAACAATTGGGGATTGACCATCAAAATTTATTAGGCATAAAAAATTCGGGGTCCCAGATTTGACTGCCGAAGAAAAAACATGCGGGGGTGGGTGGAGGGGCAACAGGAGGAGACAGAGTCGCGGGGCAGCTGGGGGAGACAATCATCAATCTAAGAGTGGCAGCAAACTGTCTAGAAGTTCCATTTGGCCAGCAATCTCTTGAGATGCTGAGGGACACGCTGGGAAGGTCTGCCAGTAGTGGTTTATGGCTCCTTGACATGCTCCATGTGATTTGAGAGGGCTCAAGACCTTAATGGAATTCATGGCCGGACTCTTACTGTCACGGTTCGGGGTGGTGAAAATCGAGAAGTCTCTAGTAGAAGAGTCTGTGGGACCTCCCGGACTCACCGCGGGGGATGATGGTCTAGCGTGCAACCGGGGACCGGAGTATAATGGTCTGGTCTTCGCCAGAGCCCAGCACAAACGCGTTCATGGGTCTAGCATGCGGCGTGGGGGGTTGCCCCACATTTCCACGGGTGCGACTAGGCCCACGGTTGGCAGGTAAGGTAGGGAAGCGAGGAAACAGTGAACCACAGGACGGACCACAGGAACCAGACACAAGGGAAAAGACCGAAGGACCTCGGGAGCGAAGGCAACGACCCCCAGGACGGAATAGACTGCAGCGATGCGACAGGAACCATCGGGATGGCAAGGACCACCACAGCGCAAGTACACGGACCCCACCAAGAGTACATGGACACGCCACACGAGTACAGGGCTGCCACTGGAACAACTAGGAAACACAGAAGGGCTTTCACTTAAGGGTGATGATGAAGCTCCAGATTTTCAGACTGATTTCCCTTTTTCTTTTTGGTCATAATGTTCCACCAAATTCCTTTGGTGCATTTTCGTCACACAAAACTGACACAATTCTGTAGATCCATCCAATAAGAAGTCTGAAGGTGAATGGTGACTTGTTTAATTGGAGGATCTAAGAATGTGTCAGTGTGGTGGAGAGAAATACACTGAAGGAAAGGTGGTAGAAACATATACCAGGACCGAACAATTTTTCTTGAAAACCCTAAGGACGCAGGTGTTTTTTTGGATATTTCTCGCTCTCCACCTTCACAAATCCAGAAGTTTTTCATTTTTACATGTTACAGACCTGTGTGAGTGCTTATTTGGTGAGTAAAAAAATTTTACTTTCCCGTAATGTATTTATTTTAACTGCCGAGTGACTGCGGAAGACGAAAACAAATTGAAAAGAAGCTGAAAAATTTGAAAGAAATGTCGTAAGTTCTTGTGGGCTCAGTTTTTACGAATTTGACTAGTGCACTCAAAAGAACACCATCAGCTTTATTCTGTGGTTCGGTGTTCCGCTGTGAATCGCGGTGATACCAAATTTATATCGGTTTATTGTTTTGTTTTAATATATTTTCAAAAAAATTTAAAGAATGTGTACAAAAAGAAAAAAAAATTTTTGCAATACTTGAAAGCTAATAACTTTTCATACTTTGGCGTACGGAGCTGTGTTAGATGTTGTCACTTTTTGCAGAAATGGAGCGCGAGTTGAATTGCTACCATGTTTGAGGTCTGTGCGACATTTGATCATTTTTATGTTCCATTTTTATGTGATGGTAAAGTGTAAATTTTTTGGTTTGTTGTAAAGTCGCATCTCGGACATTTTGGGCGCCATTCTAGTCTCGGAGGTCACCTGGCACGTAACCGGTTTATAGTTTTGATAGATCGGGGCATTTGGGACGGGCGGGCGGATACTACCATGTCTGTGATTTTAATGTTTATTATTGTTTTATATCGTTTCTAGGAAAAAAGGGGGGTGATTGAAGTTTTATATTTTATAACATTTTTTTTATTTTTTAACTTTTTTTTTTAATAATCTTAGACCCTCTGGGTACATTAACCTAGATGGTAGACAGATGTCCTACCTATACATGCATACTTCTGTATTGCAATATATGCATGTTTGACCAGCTCATTCATTACAATGAGCCACTGGCTACATGATACGTAACTGCAGAAGCCATAACCTTAGCTGGGTAAACGAAGACGAGGGGCTACATGGGCACCGTCGCCAACCCCATTACCGTCTTTAAATGCCGCCGGCGACTTTGCCGGCGGCAACAATAAGGGTTAGTAACCGACTGCGGTATTAGCGGTGGGGGTTTGCGCAATGATAGCCACAACCCTCCACCTTGTTTGAAGAGGGAATCAAGGCCAGTGAGCCTATTCATACCATTCCGTAGCTCTGCGCCGTGTGCTTACGGCTTTGCTTTGCAGAACTGTAGGGGTTTACAAATTAGAGATAGGCCAAACTGAGGGAGGGGCGGACTTTGTAAATCATGTAAATGAGATATGGGCAATGAAAGGTCACTAAAGAGAAAGGGCAACAAAAGTTTATACGTGTGCTCATTATTTGTTGAATTACTTAAAGGGTTGCCCAGAAATATAAAAGGTCTTATATATGGTCTAGAGTGGAGGGGGAGGGGGGTGTAGGGGTATATATGTAATAAACAGCTCGTATTATCTTTCTCAGCTCCGTTTTCCCGCAGCGAATCAACTATGCTTGCTAGCTACACACTAAATAAAATGCATATAGCAGACAGGACGGCTACATTTGAGAGAACAGAGCCCAGAGAAGATAGATATTAAGTTCTTTGTTACTTTTTTTTAAGTATTTTCTTTTAATTTTTAACACAAAACAATTAATTAACGTTAATACAGAAACTGAACAATAGACCTTAGATTGCATAGTGATCAATGGAATATATTGTGAACAACTTACAGCCCCTTTCAACCTGTATAAAAAAACGTATATACATCCATGGACAAACCCCTTTGACCGGATTCATTTTTTTGTATACTAATAGCCCAACATCTAAACATTAAAACACGATGAACTATAATACATCCTTTTCCGTGTGAGCCTAGAGAACCAGGAGTTATGTTATTCGGCTCTAATGATATCAAAGAAATATGTGAATAGAACCCCAGCCAGCGGCTTTCCAAGAGTCTCCCCAGCCAGCGGCTTTCCAAGAGTCTCCCCAGCCAGCGGCTTTCCAAGAGTCGCCCCAGCCAGTGGCTTTCCAAGAGTCGCCCCAGCCAGCGGTGCTTCCCAGTGCTGCTCTGGCTTCCCAAGAGCCAACCCATCCTTCGCAGCTTCCCAGTGCTGCTCCGACTTCCTAAGAGCCACTTCAGCCTCCGGCTGTACTGCTTACAGGGGAGTGAGTGCAAGTTATCAGAGTCCGGAGATGAAGAGGGTCTTAGGAAGTCGGAAGCAGCACTGGGAAGCGGGAAGAGATGGGTTGCGCTCTTGGGAAGCCAGTAACGCGCACTGGGAGCACCGTGGTCGGGGGCGACTCTGGGAAAGCCAAGGGTCGGGGTCAGGAAGCCTCTTGGATCAAGATATCGGCTTCCTTCGCCTTTGAGCTCTGGGAACGCCCACCCCTCCCTCACTGACATCTACAATCTATCGACTCTGGCCTTTGAAAACATGACTTCCGCCCGTCCTCCTCTCCTTTCTCCTGGGGACTGAGACTTCTTGCGACACTCGTACTAGGCACTACACCCATCGGTCTCTCTCTTGGAAAAAGCCGATGGCTGGGGCGACTCTTGGAAAGCCACTGGGCTGGCGACTCTTGGAAGCCGCTGCTGGGTCTTGGAAAGCGCTGTGGACTGCCGCTGGCTGGGGCGACTCTTGACAACGCTCTGGCTGGGGGGCTTTTGGGGGAGCCAAGGCTAGGGCGGCCTCTTGGCCACCCACCGCCGACGACTGAAGCAAGCTTTTGGCACCTGGAGACCGTGGCCCAGGGCTCTTGGCACACCGGAAACAAACACCCCCTGGGCGGGGCTCTTGGCATACCGGAGACTGGAGTGGCTCTGGCAAACTGGAAGACTGGAGCGGGCTCGTGGCACACACGGAGAAAGCGGGGCAGGAGTGGAAGCGACTTGGCGTTGTCCGAACCACGGAACCAGATTTTGCTAGGGAAACGGACGGTGGTAGCTGGACGGGTCTCCACATCCCAAACGAGAATCGGCCAGGCCCGGGGCCTTCTGGAGATTCAAACAAAAGGCGAAACGCCATCTTAGAGCGTTCGTAGCGAAATGGGAACGACTTAGTTCAATGTGCAAGAGCACTAGGAAACAAGCTCGGAAACACATTGGGGATTGCCATCAAAATTTATTAGCATAAAAAAATTCGGGGTCCAGACTCATTACATGCCGGAAAAACATGGCGGGGGTGGGTGTGAGGGAGCAAACAGGAGGGAGTAGTCGCGGGGCCGCTGGGGGGACAATCATCATCTAAGAGTGGCAGCAAATCTGGTCTAGAAGTTCCATTGGGCAGCAATCTCTTCGAGATGCTGACGGACACTGTGGGAAGGTCTGCCAGTAGCTGGATTATGGCTCCTGACATCGCTCCATGGACTTTGAGAGGGCTCAGACCTTAATGGAATTCATGGCCGGATCTTACTGTCACGGTTAGGGTGGTGAACATCATGAGAAGTCTCAGTAAGTAGAAGAGTCTGGGACTCGCCGGACTCACCGCGGGGATGATGGTTACTCGGCAACCCGGGACGGAGTATAAGTGGAATCCTGGTCTTCGCCAGAGCCCGCCACAAAGACGTTATGGGTCTAGCATGCGGCGGTGTGGGTTGCCACCATCTACTATCCACGGCGTGCGACTAGGCACCACGGTGGCCAGGTAAGGTAGGGAAGCAGGGAAACAGAACCACAGGCGGACCACAGGAACCAGACACAAGGGAAAAGACGAAAGGACTCGGGACGGAAGGCAACGACCCCAGGACGGAGGAAAGAACTCAGATGGCCAGGACATACGGGATGGCAAGGACCACCACAGCGAAGTACAGGACCGCGCACCAAGAGTACAGTGGACAGCCACACGAGTACAGGGCTGCCACTGGAAAACTAGGAAACACAGCAAGGGCTTTCACTTAAGGGTGATGCATGGAGCTCCAGATTGTATCAGACTGAATTTCCCTTTTCTTTTTGGTATAATGTTCCACCAAAATTTCCTTTGGTGCATTTTCTCACACAAAATGACACAATTCTGTAGATCTCCATATAAGAAGTCTGAATGGTGAATGGTGACTTGTTTCAATTGGAGATCTACAAGAATTGGTCAGTTGGGGAGAGAAATACACTGAAGGAAAGGTGGGTAGAAACATATACCAGGCGAACAATTTTTCTTAGTAAAACCCTAAGGACGCAGGGTTTTTTTTGATATTTCTCGCTTCCACCTTAAAACATCCAAAACTTTTTCATTTGTTACATGTTAAGACTGTGTGAGGGTTATTTGGTGAGTAAAAAATTTTACCTTTCACCGTAATGTATTTATTTTAACTGCCGAGTGATGACGAAGATGAAAACAAAAGAAAGAAGCTGAAAAATTTGAAAGAAATTCGTAGTTTTGTGGGCTCAGTTTTACGATTTGACTGTGCACATCAAAATGAACACATCAGCTTTATTCTTGGTCGGGTTCTGTGAATCGCTGGTGATACCAAATTTATATGGTTTTATGTGTTGTTTTAATATATTTTCAAAAAATTTAAACGAATGAGTACAAAAAGAAAAAAAACATTTTTGCCAATCTTGTGAAGCTAATAACTTTTCATCTTTGGCGTACGGAGCTGTGTTAGATTGTCATTTTTGCACAAATGAGCCGAGTTTGGATTGCTTACCATTTTTGAGGTCTGTTGCGACATTTGATCATTTTTAGTTCCATTTTTATGTGATGTAAAGTGTTAAAGTTTGATTGTTGTTAAAGTGCATCTCGGACATTTGGGCGCCATTCTAGTCTCGGAGGTCAACGCCTGGCACGTAACACGGTTTATATGATTTTGATAGATCGGGGCATTTGGGACGAGGGGCGGGGCGATACATCATGTCCTGTGATTTTATGTTTATTATTGTTTCTATACGTTCTAGGAAAAAGGGGGGTGATTGAATGTTTTATATTTTATAATTTTTTTATTTTTTAACTTTTTTTTTTAATCTAGATCTTAGATCCCTCTGGGTACATTAACCATAGATGGTGCAGATTGTCCTACCAATAGGCACTACTTCTGTATTGCAAATATGCATGTTTGACAGCTCATTCTTACAATGAGGCCACTGGCTCATGTATACGAACTGCAGAAGCCAAATGTTAGCCTGGGTACAACCGAAGACGGGGCTACCATGGCACGTCGCAACCCCCATCTACCGTCTTTTAAATTGCCGCCGGCGATCTTTGCCGGCGCCACAACACAGGGTTAGTAACCGACTGCGGTTTAGCGGTGGGGGTTTGCTGCCAAATGCACAACCCTCCACCTTGTTTGAAGAGGAATCAAGGCCAGTGGACCTATCATACTCATTTCCCTGAGCTCTGAGCCGTGTGTTACGTCTTGCTTTGCAGAACGTTAGGGGGTTAAAATTAGAGAAGGCAAACTGAGGGGAGGGCGGACTTTTAAATCGTAAATGAGCATAGGGCAATGAAAGTCACTAAAGGAAAGGGCAAGCAAAAGTTCATACAGTGTGCTCCATTATTTGTTGATATTTACTTAAAGGGTTGCCCAGAAATTAAAAGGTTACTTATATATGGTCTGGAGTGGAGGGGGGAGGGGGGTGTGGGGTTATAGTAATAAACAGCTGTATTATCTTTCCTCAGATCCCGTTTTCCCGACAGGAATCAACTTGCTTGCTAGCTACACACTAAATAAAATGCGTATAGCGACAGGTACGCTCAATTTGAGAGAACCATGACCCAGAGAAGATAGTTATAAGTTCTTTTTACTTTTTTTTAGTATTTTTTTTAATTATTTAACAAAACAATTAATAACGTTAAATACAGTAAACTAACAATAACCTTAGATTGCATAGTGATCAATGGAATATATTTGAACAACTTACAGCCCTTTCAACCGTATAAAAAAACGTATATAATCTGGACAACCTTGTCCGGATTTCATTTTTGTATATAATAGCCCAACATCTAATATTAAGACACATGACACTATAATACATCCTTTTCCGTAGGAGCCAGAGAACCAGGAGTTATGTTATTCGGCTCTAATGATATCAAAGAAATATGTGAATAGAATCCGGCTGTACTGCTTACAGGGGAGTGAGTGCAAGTTATCAGAGTCCATCTCCCGGCCAAAGGACACTCCAGACGTCTCCAGAATAGCCTCAGCTTGATCCCTGCCAGGTCCAAGCACCTCATTGGGGTTTGTCCTGTCTTCACTGTTCCTGCTCTCCTCCTCAGTTGTCCCGTCACCAAGAAGAATTAGAGGAGGCGGTGAAAGAAGAGGGGGCTGAAGAAGAAGAGAAGACAGGCCCAAATGGGGGGGTTCTGTCACGGGTGCCTCCGCGATCCATGTCTTGGATCACGGGTACACCCATGTTCCTGTATTCCTGTGGCGTTGCTGTGGTGGTCCTGTGTTCCTGTGGCGGTCCTGTGTTTAAGTGGTGGTCCTGTACTCCTGTGGCAGTCCTGTACTCCTGTGGCAGTTCTGTAATGCCTTCCGTGTGTCTGGTTCCTGTGGTCCGTCCCTGTGGTTTCTGTTTCCTGCTTCCCTACTTTGGCTGCCACCGTGGACCTAGTCGCACCCGTGGAATTACCTGGTGGCACCCCGCCGCAGCAGACTCTTTCTACTGAGACTCTCTGATGGTTCGCCCAGCCAGACCGTGACATCCAGTCCGAACAATTTTTCTTTATTTTTAAATTTGGACTATTGTTTGGATCGGTCCTTGACTGTTTGCAGCTCCTAGTAGTTAAAGTGTGCGGCACATTGTTACAACATTGTCTACTTTTGTTGCCTTAATTTTTCTTTAGTTATTGCCTGAACCCAGATGTAAAAGTTTTGACTTTTTTAAAAAATTGCTAAATATTTGGCCGCTGATCCAAGGCTGCCCACGACCAGGTGTAGAAATTAACTTGCAGCTGATTGCAACTTTTTGTGACTTTGCTTTAAAAAGTTCATTAAAGACCAAACACCACATGTATCAATAAGGAAACCCCGCAAAGATACAGCCAACCAGCAAAAAAGCCACAGACGGACAAAGCCAAACTTATCATACGTGTGCCACAACAACTTTTTGAAAAACTTTTTGACTATTTTTTGACTGTAGATTTTCAATATACAGGCAGTCCCTTGGTTACGTACAAGATAGGGTCCATCGGTTTGTTTGGTCAAAACTGTATACCACATATACTCGAGTATAAGCCGACCCGAGTATAAGCCAAGACCCCTAATTTTACCACCAAAAACTGGGAAAACCTATTGACTCGAGTATATGCCGAGGGTGGGAAATGCATTGGTCACAGCCTCCCAGTATATAGCCAGCCAGCCCCCTGTAGTATATAGCCAGCCCCCAGTAGTATACAACCAGCCCAGCACTAAAGAAAACAAAAAAACCTTATATAATCAACCTCTGGCGTCCCCGATGAGCAGTTCTGCTCCCCCCATGGATGCAGGCTGATACAGAAGAAAGCAGACAGGCGCGGAAGACAGAAGAGGAGGCACGCTGACATCGGGGGGGGGTGTGAGACTGAAGGGCAAGTGTAATGTGGGTGAACTTGATGAGTGTGGGATGCAGGTTGTGGTGAGTGATAGACTCTGTGGGAATAAGTGTAGAATGCAGAATGATGGTAAGTCTGGAACTCTGTGGAATGTAGACTGCATGTGAGGTGCAATGGAAAGAGAAATGTGAATGGAGACATATGGCGGGTGCAAGTGCAAAATATGGCAAGAAGGTAAGGTCATGTTGCGTGGACAAATTCAATGACATAAAGCTGCTGATGGACTGCATGTAATACACACAATTTATAGTACACAAATGGTGGATGCTCGTGAGATGGTAAAGGGAAAAAAAATTGTGAATTAGAGTGGTGAAAAAACATGCTCAGTGAAGTGCTGTGGAAACACGTGATGTGAAAGACAAGGTGATTGTGAACCTTTACCGTGATACTTACATTGTTCCAAAAAATGGGTGACGTAAGATTATATGAGTTAGTCCACCTGTATGTGATTAAACGTTGTATACATATATCGACACCACGAGATCATATATTGGAACTACCTATATATAACAGCCAAGTTTGTATGAGTGCCAGGTTCTATTAGGGTTCAAAGAAAATTGGAATCAAGTGCATGTGAAACAGCAAACATATGGTATAATGCTAATTCTGGTCAGAGACTTAAAATACTGGGCTGGATTAATTGCCATACAAGGTGTCAAATGTCAAATCACTATAAAAATGACTCAAAAAAATGAGTTAAAATAATTAGGCAAAACAAAATACATTGATCAAATCATAAACATTCTGAACGGGTTCAGATGGGCAAATAGTATAATTGGTCATATCAAAAACGTATAATGCAAATCACATGAGAAGCCAAAGTTTTCGTTTTAATGGATGCACTGTATTCAGAGTCCAAATCCATTTTGATTCGACCTGTAACAGTTTCAGTTTTAGTGCCCCTCCTCTCATGTCGTGATTTACATGGTCAATACCCCGGATTTGCAATAAATTCGGATTACAGGAATGTTTTTTGAAGTGACGGGGGACTGGCTTTAATTTGTCGATCTGAGAAGAATCCCCCGATGCTGCTTTGGAAATATCGTTAACATGTTCCCTAACTCTGGCACGTAGCTCACGGGTCGTCATGCCAATGTAAATCTGTGGGCAAGGGCAACATGCAAAATAAATCACCCCTTTTGTCACATGAGATCTTACATCTGATCCTGAACTCACATCCACCTTTCAAATCAGAAAAAAACGTTGCTGTTTCCATGTTAGGGCAAGCTATGCACCCCCCACTTGCTTTGCTCCCCCGTTTCGGTGGAACGCCACAAAATATCCGAGGTTGAGATTGAATGGGGGTCAGATAGCTTCTGACCATCAAATCCCAGAGATTCGGGACTCTTTTTGTGGCAGTCGCTGGATATTCGGGCACAATTTGTCTAAGGATTGGGTCAGGTCCCAAAACAGGCCAGAACTTTTTTTAAATATTAATCATCATTTCCCACTGGTCATGATAGGGGGTTGTAAAGCGTGGTGGTTGGACAGCAGACTTACTCTGGGATAATTGTGGATAGAGTAGGGTTGCTCGATCAGTATATCTTGCTCGGCTATAAGCTTTTTTAATAGAGCGTTTGCTGTAACCTCGGTCCAAAAATCTGCATTGTAAGTCCAGTGCTTGTTGCTCAAATTGGGAATCCGTGGAACAAATTCTCCTGATCCTTAAAAATTGTCCAGTTGGGATGGCGTTCAAAACCCGTTTGGGATGGGATGAAGAAAAATGAAGGTATGTATTCACTGAAGTCGCTTTTCTGTAGATATTTGTGTGTAGGAATCCATGACGATCTCAAGACACTGTCACATCTAGAAAATTAACTGAATCAGTGTTGCAATCATAAGTCACCTTGATGTTGCGAGAGTTCAAATTTAACTTATCAATGAAGGCTTTTAGACCCAGCTGATTGCCTCTCCAAATGAACAATATATAGTCGATGTATCGGATCCACAAAGGGATCCGGCACATCGACACATCATCATATAAGAATAGCTCCCTCTCCCACAGCCCCAGGAACAAGTTGGCATAAGAGGGGGCACAAGCTGCCCCCATGGCTGTTCCCTGGAGCTGCAGGTAGAAGGAGCCATTAAACGTAAAAAAAATTGTGACTAAGAACGAAATCTTTAGGATTGATAGCATCCCATATACTGGTCATCTCTGTTTTGGATCAACTCCTGTTTGTTTTTGGCTTTAGCAATAATGATGGATTATTGACCGATTGAAAGTGGACATTAATGGATGAAAAGAAGGGCAAAATGATCAGTGATGTCTATGCAAAATTACTGACAACACCCTCTCCACTCTTCTGGGGGGGTTTCTACATGTATCCGCGTTTAACGGAACTGGTTCTGTCGTAATCTATGGAATAATCTGATGTCAGTATAAAAAGAGTGCACTCTTTGATGTTATAGTGGGATCTTGGCCCTCAGCTCAGTCCTTTCAAGCTGGCACAGACGTTACGTTGTCAGGCTGTGTTCCCGCTTTGCTTATTTGGTGAAGTTGGCCCCCGAAAGTGCCAATGGAATTGAAGAGTGGAGTGATTCTAAGAGCAGCGGTTGTCATGTGCGTATCATCCTAAAACGCAGCATTGTTTGAAGACCAAACCATGCTCCCTATGCATATTTGAGCATGGGACAATGTTCTACAACACCCTACAGGCTCAGGAAATACCTGTTTTTTAACGTGATTCGTCATGATTCGATTCAAGTCAAAAATTTGCCCATCTCTACTGTTTGATAAAATAAGATTAAAATTTTTTCGAACTATGATTAAAAAAAAAACCCTATAATCGATAACGAGTGACATGACAATATTTACTATGTCACCACTGCAGTCAATCATCCTTATACTGAACAAGACTCCTGAAGCCATATGGATATTTTTTCATATGTATCGGTGCACATCAGGTATCAAGGAGGGGTGCTTAAGGATTAGGGATCTGACTCCAAGAAATGTGTAAACAACGTAATCCAAGCACTCCGGTATGCAGAGTGGTTTTTATTAAGAATTATGGCCAAAATTTTCATGCGAACGTTTTCGGCTGATACAACAGCCTTTATCAAACACATAGGCCAAGAATAGAGCAGAGGAATTGCCGAATGGCGCCTGGGCTTAGCACTACAGTACTCCTGGATGTTCACATGAAAATTTTGGCCATAATTCTTAATTAAAACCACTTCCTGCATACTGGAGTGCTTGGATTACACATTTCTAGGAATATGGATATGTTATGGATGTTGCAAAATAAATAAAGTTAGACAGGGAGGACTTAAGTGACAGAATCCCAAGATAAATGAATAAAAAATGTTTTTCTTTGTTGTATTATCATAAAGCTTATTAATTTAAAAATTACATTCGACTCAACACACTAATGTAGTAGCTACTGAACATGCTAAACTTTGATAAACTATTATTAATTGTTTATTAAAATGAGTTACCTTTGCTCCATCTTTTTTTAAAGAGGAGACCGTGCGCCACATTTATCATGCAGAGTCTGACAGTAATGTGTCAAATGCCCTATGTCAGTGATGGCAAACCTTTCAGAGGTCGAGTGCCTAAACTGCAACCCTAAACCTGCATATTTCTTGCAAAGTGCCAAAACAGCGTATTGCAATTTTCTTGCTCCGTCTTGTACCAAAGCTTTCAATGGGCCTGAGGGCACCAATATCTTTGTCAGAAATAGAGGAAATTTGGGTTGTCACTGGAGCTTTCCTTAACAGCTCCCTAAACAGGAAGATTCAGGGGGTCACACAGAAGGAGCTCCAATGATAACCTGACCCTGTCCACACCACCTCTCTTCCTGCAGTCTCAGGTATACCAGGATGCTCCACATTAAAATAAAGCTACACATGGCAAGTCCTGAGACTGCAGGAGGATCCCTGTCTGGCAAACTCTGCCCTGGTGCAACAACCTGAGTGCCCACTATGAGGGCTCTGAGTTCCACCTCTGGCACCTGTGCCATAGGTTTGCCACCACTGCCCTATGTTAAAGCAGCACCAAAAAAAAGTTGCCGCACTCTGCCTCTGCACACCACACAGGCAGACTGCACATAGTGCAATTTTCACTGTTCTTGATGAATGTGTCCCATTGTGTATTTTTGCTGATACAGATAGAATATGTTCTGCACACAAGCCCCTCCCTAAACCTATAAAAAAGATATAATGAAGGCCATTGAGTCCATAGCTTCCTCTGTTATCTCTAAACGTATAATGATTTTTGTCTTTCTAGCTATTAAGATTATTTTCTTAGCATTCCTTACTATTTCGCTCTATAACTAGGAACCGGCTGTGTCTTCATTAACTAAACAGTAAGTTTCGAAAAAAACTTTTTCGCTGTTTTCTATCTAAAATTGAATGCAAACAAATTGCTGTAATTAGATGAAAAATGCAAAATACATTTTCATTTATGTTTTTGCTTCTTGTTCAGAACAAAGAACAATTATAAAAAGTGATTACTGTTCTAGGGTCCAACCCATTGATGACAGTGGGCACTATGTAAAGCTTTATTTTTCCTAGGATGGCATTATATGAGAGCTGAATAGTTGCGAGATTCTCTCACAAACAGTTGTAAAAATGAGAAGAATCCAGTATAGTGGCATAAAATGGAGTAATTATTTTTGAGATACATGAAATGTGTACAAGGTCCATACATGTTTGGAGCTTATCGCTCTATATAGCAAAAATTATGAAATGCCTAGGAGTACTGTACATCCTTAAAGGGGATGTACGGCTGCAGACATTGCCCCCCACTTTCTAGATAACCTATAAACACCGACTACACTAATTCAATGTTATTAACGATTCTTGGGGATTTTACAGATAATTAAATTGCAAGTTAGAAGGTCAGTAGTGTTTTCTACTTACCCATCTCCAGGGATACGACAGGTACACATTCTGCAGCGCTGGCCGCGCATGCGTGGTCCGCACTCAGCGCTCCGCGGCCACTTACAAGCGCCAGCCTCCTGTGTGCGCGCACATGTGCCACACACAATGTAATGCTCGTACATGGCTGCATTACATATATGGAGCCACAATGAGCCAGGGGAACTTGCAGAGCGTGCACAGCGGTCGTGCACGCTCCACAATACTAGTGCACAGCACAAGCAGCCAATGGGTGCTGTGCTGTGCATTATGTGCACGAGCACACTGCTCCGTGGGAGCAGAGTATCATGGGACTTGAAGTCCCCATGCGGAGTGCGGCGGCCATCTTTATTCATCGATCCTGGCATTCAGGATTAAAAAGGTAAACTGTTGTAAAAATAATGATTTCCACATGATTTAAGTGGAAAACATTGTATTGGTATGACTAGGGGGTGTATTTATCACACCCAGGACTTTTTATTTTGGTTTGGGGACCGTATAACCCCTTTAAGGGGAACCTGTCATCTGAAATTGGCCTAATAAACCACCAGCAGTATGTTAGCAAGCAGTTGAGTAGCTTCTAGATGATGTTTCTTTCATTGTCCAGTGTAGCAGCATCATCCAGAAAATCAACTTTGAAGTGGAATGTAATTTGGTTTCATGAAATCAAGGAGGCAGAGATTTTACTCTGAAGTGAAGCTTTCCCTGCCTTAGAACACCCCTTCCCTGTAATTGATGGTCCTGCGTTCAGGGACATCATTAATCAGATCTTATGTTTGGCGCATTATGTCAATCGCATGGGAGGTGTTCAGAGGCAGAGAGAGCTTGACTTCAATGTTAAACTATCGGCCTCCCTGACTTCATATATCTAACTTCAAAGTTGATTTTCTGGATGATGCCACCACACTAGGCCATGAAAGAAACATGATCTTGAAGGTGTTAATCTGCTTGGCAACATACTGGTAGTGGTTTATTAGGCCAATTTCTAATGACAGGTTCCCTTTAAAACATGTACGCAAGTTAGATTTTAAATTTTAATGTGTCCTAAATCACGTTATTGGATTATATCCCTAAATGGTGGATCCTATTATATTTTCTTGAAACAGAGTTGGCTCCAAGATGGATATAAATGGAATTAATCACTTAGACACATGCAAGTCCAATGCAAGTGCAATGCGTTTTTCACGCATCAATTGCCATAGAAAAGATAGAACTTAGTCCTGAGTCCTTTTCACGCGTGTGAAAAACGCATTGAAATTGCATTGAAAATGCATTGTAAACACGCGTGTAAAACTGAGACACTGAACAAACTCTGACTGAAAACTGATTGAACTCTGATGCAACTCACTGACCAAACCCTGATCGCACCCTGATCAGACTCTGATGTGATCTGCAACGCAAGTGTGGAAGGGGTCTAAGATGTCCCTGCTAATCCATTAGCAGAAAAGGATTCAAACAAAGCAGAGCAATGGGGGACAGGGCAACATCCAGATAAGAGGGACAAGTATGCATTTACATAAATTTTATACAAGAAGTTGACCTCTTGATTTTATTTGTACTGAAAAGCCAAATTAAAGGCATTTTACAGAGTCCATTTACAGGAACTTTACATCCATAATATGTGCTGTACAGTGATGTGAATTGCAAGAACAGTTTTTTTTTTCAAATTAACATAATAATATGAATCATTCCATAATATGAATTTATTCCTGACATTACTACTATCATTATGCAAATGTTTGTATTTGATCAAGTTTCTTAGCACATTCACTGTTTTTAATGCCATCATTATTTGATCATATGACATTTGCTGGTACAGTATCTTTTGTATTCCCTGTGCAGTAATTGGTTGCTGAGATTTGGGGAGTGGCAAATATTCACAGTACTTTCTGAACTCTTCATCATTCACTGACATAAATGAAGGGCAAGGAACTAACATTGTGCTAGCACAAACAGTAAATCATCTAGCTCTTTACACTAGACCTGTCATCATAAGAAGCTGATTCCTTGTGTTTCCAATAACTACATTATAACCAAAAAAGGTGAGTAAAAGTCTTCAGTTTTATTAAGAAAATAGATTGTTTTAAAAAAAAGTCAGTGAATTGTCCTTTTGCGCTAACAAAAATATAGTATTTACTTTAGAACCTATATACTTGGTAATAGTGGAGTTAAACATTTTCAGATTTTCTTTGCCAGTTACTGTATGTGCAGGATGCTTGAACAGACCATTGGACTGCAGAAAAACAAAGTACTTAACTGTTCATCTCTACAGTACTTGACCTGACTGCAACTGCAGGGAATATTGTACTATAGATAAAGAAACAATTAGTTTATTTCTTTATTATTCTATCAAAAAGTAATTTATGTTAAAGATATTATTGTATTATTATTACTATTATTATTATTACTATTATTATTATGCTTTATATTGATATGTTTTTGTTGTGCTTTATGAATTTGGGTATCACATGATATGAATTATGGTTTTTTTGTGCACCCTCTCTCTTATATTAGCCTTTCTTTTGCATTATGGCATAGATGCATTCAATGAACATTAAGATTTATTCATACAAAAAAACATTTTTATAGAAAAATGCTGGATTTGTTGTTGTGATAAAAGCAATGGATAGTAATGTAAATTTGATTTTAAAGTGTCTCACCATCATGAGGTGTGGTGCTTGAAAGGTCGGTTTACAATATAGTAAAGGTGGAAATCCCTTTTCACACCCTAGAAGTTGTTCATCTAATAGTGTCTTTTTATGTAACCAGATTAGTGTTAAAGGGAACCTACCATCAGGAATCCACCTATTAAGGTAGAGCTGATAGGTTCCTTCTCACATCCTAAGCCTTAAACTATCTTTCCCTGATCCATTAATAGCTTCTACCCTGATTTCACCTTTATCTAACTAATAAGCAAATTCTCAGCAGAGGCTACTGGGGCATGGAGTAGGCTTTCTGGGCTGTGGAGACAAAGGCTTCTCCACAACCCAGTAGCCTATGCTTTCCCATCTCCTTGCTCTTCCTCTGCACGCTGCTGATACAGCTCATGCTCACACACAAGATGTACTTACACCACCGGCTTCTTTAAGCTCTGCGCATGCACAGTAACCCCTTCAGAGCGGGCAGTCGCCATGACATGGTGTGAAGTAGTGGCAGCATAAGCTACTGAAGTGAGGAGTAGCCTTTTCTCCAACAACCTGGAAAGGCTACTCAATGCCCCGATAGCCTCTGTCAAAAATTTGCATATAAGATATATAGTTTAGATCAGGTTAGGAAGTATTAGAGGATTAGAGAAAACTAGCTTAAGGCTTAGGATGTTATGAGGAACCTACCATCAGATCTACCTTAATAATCAGATTCATCAAGGTAGGTTTCCTTTAAGATATGTTACAATAAGCATGCTGGACACAACATTTTATTACAGGAAAGTATGTGTATTAGAGATGCCATGCAAGTATAAACAGATATATATTTAACAGATATACTGTATATAACATATATTATTTTTTTTTCCTTAGATGAGAGCATATGTGTTTGGGTGCTTGATCTTTGGATTCCTGACCTCACATGGGTCCACTTTTAGCAATGGAAGGGTCTATAAAGCATGTGAGACAATGACACCAGAACATGGCACCTCTGTACCACAGACAACAGACCCACCATACAGTGTGTCTGCTTCCAGCTACTCATACAGACCTGAAGATGAAATCACTGGTAAGTACTTATACACTTTATAAATATAATATAGCACTGCTCTGTATTTTGTACTTGCATTTGTTCTTGTCTTAATGTAATGTATGTGAACCCCTTACTGATTGTATAGCCCCATGGAATTAACGTTGCTCTATAAATAAATAATAATAATAAAGAAAAGGTCTCTCTCTAGAGAAGAATTGGATGGTTCCCTTAAAACCAAGTTCCAACAATTCAATTAAGGTCTTTTAAGGGATTTTTCCTCTGATCACTGGGGCCCTGATCTCAAGGACCCCTTGAGTTGATCACTTGAGTGGGGGCCCATAAGTGTACTATGTGTATACAGCTCAGATGTGCAAGCTTGGCTAGTACTTCTATCCCTTCTAGGGACTTTTGGAAAGGCTATCTTCTAATAATCATTGTTTTTTTTAATACTAGCATATTAGGTTCTTATTATATTTAATTTCATTAAAAGAACGTAGACCATTCCAATGTATTATTTTTATATACATATAACACATATAAATAATTTATTTAGTTATAAAACATTTGACAAGGTGTCTCAGTTGAGATTACAATAATAAACAACTATTCATAGTAAAAGCAAATGCAAGAAACTTTGTAATAAATCTTATCATTACAATGTGCTCCCTCCTTTCTTCTTACCTAAAATACTTTTCACTCTGAAATTCCTGTGAATTTCATCTTGCAGGCAACAAGATGGGAGTTGATTGAGGTGTCAGATTAGATAGATGTTGGAGGCAGATGCAAAGTCTCCTCCCCAGGACCAGCGAAACGGCCAGGCAAAGTGGGCGATTGCCCAGGGCCCCCAGCCGAAGCAGAATGGCCATTGGGGTGGCTGACTTGGGCAGCCGCCCAAATCACCCACCAGGAGTACGGTGCTCAGCAATTTCCGTCAGCTCCATGGAAATTAATGGAGCAGAACGGTCATGCACGGCCATCTGCTCCATTACTTTGACAGAGCAACAAGGGGTCCGACAGAGGTACGTGGGACCCCATTCAACCCCTCATTTTCGTGATCCATAAGGTCTCATCACTGAGACCCCCACCGATCAGCAAGTTAGGATAAGGCCTAACATCTTTTTGTGGGAAAACCCCTTTAAGGTTTCCCGTTAATCAACAATATCTGGCCACAAAATTCTGATGCTACTGTAAGAAGCTTGCATGGCCCTTATGTTCTAAAATGGTCTACAGCATCCCTGAACATCCAGGACATTATTAGTCAGCAATTGCAAAGGGAGTTTCCTTCTTGATGATTTACCTGCCCAAGTGCATTCACTGCGTCAGAACTTTCCTCAGACAACCTCATTGACAGCATGCCAAGGCATGTACAGGTGTAAGTTTGATTGTTTGGTGCTCATACCCAATACTGATGTTGAATATTGTATGTTCTCAATTCAAGAACGGAACAAATAAAAGTAATATAACTGTTCTACCTTCTTAAAGTCACTCTGCAGGCCAATCCTGAAATATATTTTGATGGGTTTCTCTTGCAAGCACGCACTACACCTGGAAATGAAATAGTCGGCCATTTCATTGTGACAAATCCTAAATCACAAGCCCTCACTTGTGGCTCAAATGTGGTGAGTATATATGAGTAGTACTAACTAGATATCAGTATAAAGGATAAAGAGATATCCCCAACTAAAACCCACACGTACACATTTTCTTTTGGAATTTAGGATCTAGAGTTTGGGAGACTTGAGGTGACTGTGAATGCTAAAATTAGAGAGGTACAGCTCTTGTTATAGAATTACAAGGGGATAAGTATGTCCTAATGTCCTAGATCATTTATATATCAGTTAATTTTTTTCCAGTTTGTAGTTATGCACTGTACAGACAGCTGTTATCGAAAAAGTCTACACTTTCCGCTACTTATATGTGACTCCAAACTGTACCATCTGTAGCTCGTGTTGGCATTGGAAACACTTGCTGAGTTTATTTTCTGGCTTTTATTTTGTGTTTTTCCTAGAATTCTACTGTTACGCAGACAGATTCAAGCAAAAAATCCAATATTTCAGCACTGTGGGTGGCACCAGCATCAGTGGGCAAGGTAATATTTAAGTAAGTATTCTATCAGTTTAGAGCAATACAACATAATAAAATACTGATTTTTGTGTGTATATCCTTCATCCTTCTGCCATCCCTCAAGGGGTTCACTACATTCTCAGTTTTTCACCTGCTGGAAAGATGGACAGAATCTCCCTGAGGTGTCAGATTACCTAAAATCTCTATGTATTAGGCAGATCAGAGAGACGTAGTAGCTGGGTCTCCACTCATCATATCATCTAGGTTTCTACTCATCAGCTAGGTATCAACTCATCTATGCCACAGGTTCTCCAAGCATCTTAACGACTAGGTCTCCACTCAACAAAGAGAAGTACAAACTTTTAGATAGAGATAAGATCTGTTATAAAATAAAGAAGCTACATATTGCCCAGAAACTGTATATCCCTTACTAAACTACAGATTTTTTCTAAATTTGTTGAAAGGTTGGGTATACTTTAAATAATATCAATAGATTTTCAGGCATATAGAAGTTTGAAGTAA
Source organism: Engystomops pustulosus (assembly GCA_019512145.1). NCBI lineage: Eukaryota > Metazoa > Chordata > Amphibia > Anura > Leptodactylidae > Engystomops > Engystomops pustulosus. The sequence continues at coordinate 37,051,696 of CM033649.1, forward strand.
CATATGTAGAATGCTCCCTCTGTATGCATACAGACCTTTAAATCATTGTACATGTCCTTGTACATATAGATAATGAAATATTCATGTTTAAGACATACATTAACTGTGTAATAAATTGCCTGAGATAACCAATGAAAAAAAGAAGCTGGATTAGTATATGACTTTTAAAACAAAGGAAATATTGTTGTCTTGCATAGTCAAGGTCATATAAAAGGTTTGCCTTGGATGCATGGATACACAGCAACAGATGGAAAACATTGGAGTTATTAAGCAGTTTGAGATTGATGACCAAGTGATTGTTTCCATTTTATGGAAAGCAGCTCAACTTATCAGCAGAATGTTATATAATGTTATAAAATTTATCTCTTAGGGTGATTGTTATTACACTTGCAGCGTGAAAGTTTGCAACTCAGTACAATTTATATTTTCAAGATTATTCACCTTTGTAATCTGCATTCATTGTCCCTAATACTAGTCAAGTCACCACATTTTTTTTGCATTGATTTAGAGCTACAATTCTTCAATCAAAACCAATATTCTGGGTGGGAGTTGAAAGTCCTGAGCTCAATGTAAGTTTTTTTAATAACTGTAAGGATTAGCATCCCAAAACGTCTCTTTTCTGTAGGTTTTTATTAGTGGAGAAGTGGAAGACATAGCTAAATGAAATCATAACGTTGCTTTATAAAGAAATAGAATAATTGCTGTTTTATAACAACGATATTAAAGAGACATTCAGCCATTCCACCAGTTTAACACTAATTCCAAAAATACAGTTCTATGTTAAGTGTAATGACAATGAGTTTCTTTTCAACAAGTTTTTGCCTTGTCTCTCCAAAATGGGCCTAGAGACCTTTTAGAACCCCTCAAGCTCATAGGTCCTCTGCCAGGTAGTGGTACCTCAGCCAAGTATTTCCAGTTTTTAATCTGCTGCTTAGCCATCTTCATCTTCATCCTCATTTCATGCTATTCTTCACAATCTTGTACCTGACAGTATCTAACAGAAAAGGACCATAATTGTCACCATAAAAAGTTTGTGGGTTATTCTTAGCATGTAACATTATGGCATATACCTAGGATATACTAGTCTACTTTATGATTAGTGGTTGATTAAAGGAGTCCACAGAGCTGGTTTAGTGCTGCATCTCCTTTGCAGCCATACCAGTCCAAGTATATTGTTTGGAGAAGCTATATTCATACATATGTCCCCGATATACGTCCCCCATAGACGGCAATGGACACACAGCACTGTACGGGAGCACTACGATGCTGCACACGTGCGGCACGTACCGTCCCATAACCGGGAGAAAGATAGGACATTTCCTATCTTTCCCCATAATGTGATGCGGTGTGCCATATATCGCTGTGGAGAGGGGAGGGGATGAGCAGAGCTCCCTCCTCTCCCGGGTGCCGACGTGTGCCCGCCATACTACAGTACGGCAGGCACATCGTCGTGTGAATGTAGCCTTAGTCTGACGCATGTTTTTTTGGATGTATTTCAGTGACTTTTTGCCCAATGGGGCATTTGCACAATATTCAGGTAGTGTGCTGGAATTCGCCATATAGCAGTAAACCTGGCTTGCACCTAATTTGTCTTTGTACTTTTCCTGCTTCCAGATGTTACCGCCTGTTTTAACATTGATTTGCACCAAAAAAGGTGCAAATATTTGCGCAAAGCCACTCCAGTCATGACCTTGCGTAGGGCAGACAATGGCATGAGTTGCGCAAAAGGTTGCACCTTTTTTAAAATTTGTGCCTAAAACGTTTCAAATAAAACCTGCTTTTGACTAAGAGCTGAGACTACAAAGACAGAGAAAGAAAATAAAAGATAATAACCTTCTATGTGTTTTGCTGTTCAATGTTTCTGTACACATTAATTCATATTAAGGGCTACTTAATTTCTTGGTTATTTCACTTCTTTTTTATGTACCAATCATTTTGAGCCAAAACCAGTAGTGGAGATCACAGAGAGATAACGTATAATGGAAATAATTTAATAGAATATAATGCTATCACTGCCAAGATTGGCTCCAAATAACTGATGAAAAAAACTGATGGAATAACCGAGATGTTAACTGGATCTTATTTTGTTCTGAATAATATCTTAATATTTTCCTTTTAATAGGTTTCCCCTGACCTCAACACAACCAGCAGCCCAGTATCTTTCAGTTCTGCCTCAAATACTTCCCATCCACCCAGTACAAGTACCAGTATATCAACACCAACTACCTTTGCTTCCTCCAGCTACCCACCACCTACATCTATTACCAGTGAGACTTGTGGTACACAGAAAATTTGCCTAAGCAGTCCTTCTAATTGTGACCCCTCCAAAACTACTAATTGTTTTTTCATGTCCTCTGCTGTGAATGATGGGGGTGCATATCATTTCGAGATAAGTGGACCTTCTGCAGGATATGTGTCCATTGGATTTTCAGATGATCAGCTCATGGTGAGAAATATAAAAGTGACAACATTCTACTCTCCTTAAACAATATCATCCAACCGTTTACTTAATACTCTGTGTTTCAGGGAGAAGATGACATATATACATGTGTCATAAATTCAAGCGGACAAGTAGAGATCCAACATGCCTACTCTGAAGGAAGGAAATCACCTCTCATTTTACCATTGGTAAGTTATAACCATGAAAAAAGTCCCTGAGACTGCGACAAAGGCAGAGGATCTGTGTTTGCTTTATACTGCATGCACTGCCCCTCAATCTCTCTGAGTTTATAGCAAGGACAAGGCTGTAGACTTAGGCTGCATTCACACACATGTATGGGGGACGTATATACGGCCGACGTATATGCGGCCGATATACGTCCCCCATACACTTCTATGGGCTCACGGCGCCCTACGGGAGCAGTACGGCACCGTACCGCTCCGTAGCCCGGGAAAAGATAGGACATGTCCTATGTTTTCCCGTATTACGGCAACGCGGCCATATATCGCTATGGAGAGGGGCGGGGGTGAGCTGCGCTCACCTCCTCCTCCTCTCCCCGCGCTGCCGGCAGTGTGCATGTAGCCTTAAGTCATTATTGTAAACCCTTCCAATAGCTGTATCAGTCATCTAAAATGTACCCATTTGACTCCCTTAGACCACCTACAATTCTTATTATTAACCCCATCACTGTACAAAACCTAGGGGGATCAAACCTTTCATTGCCTAAAAATACAGATTATCCTGACATTAAACCTTATCATGTATACCGGCCAAACTATAGCATGAGCATTGTTACAGTTCTTACAGCATCAGCCCAGCCGTTTGGCTGGTACACAGGGAGTGCTTGAATCAGATTTCCGCATGATGCAAGGATTCCTGTCCTGTGTAGTGTGTGTAGTAGGCCCACTTCCAGGTAGCCTAGTTCGGGAAAGATTTTGTTACGTCTTGGTGGTCTAGGGCCTTAGACATGTGTGCTAACTAGATCCTATGTTGTCCACCCATATGACTACCTATCATTTCGTATTAAAAAGAGCTGAAATAGCTCTAAGCAAGATAATTTGGGATTTTTAGTGTACCTATAAAATTGCTGCTGCACAAATTCTGTACTGGGCAATGGGATTGCAGCGAGACAAAATTTCTCTGGATCCCATTGTATTTTTGCTCAGATTTACTTACATATTTCTTGTCAATATTCTATATCCTAATTGACAGAGCAATGTAGATGTCAGGATGGCATCATTCAACAGCGGTGTAATCCAATGTTCCTTTACTTCAAGAAATCAGATCTCAACCCAACTTCCCACTCACCAAGCCAGATCCACTAACAGTTCTGATACATACTACATATTAGTGGCTTATGGACCTGCGGATAACGGTGGGTAATGTTGAGCTAATGTGCATGTTTTTTTTCTATAGAAGAGGAAAACATTAAATTGTGTTGAGTGTGAATACTGAGACAGACCTTTTACATGTATTTAAGGAGCAACATTGTACCTAAGTCCTTGTGAAAGGAATGGTAAAAAAGCAGTACAGTTAACACTGTAATGCAGGGGTAGGAAACCTATGGCTCGGGAGCCAGATGTGGCTCTTTTGTTGGCTGCATCTGGCTCTCAGACAGATCTTTAATAAATAGTGATGGCTGCTGTATGTCTCTTAGACTGATCACTGGACACAGCAGCGAAGTTACCGCTGCCTATGTCCTTTGTACGACCCAGGCGCCATGGGAGCAATGAGGAGCTGGCTGCAGGGAGTGCTGGTAAGTGAATATTCTTTTTTTTTTTTTTGCTGTGACTAAATATCTACTAGGATGCATGTGGTGGGTGTCAGGATTTGGAGTAGCGAACCCCCTGGGCCACCGCGGACAATGATGTAAGCAGACACCTGAGACTGGAATCTAAGTGGCATCCGGTCTTCACCAGAGCCCGCCTCAAAGCAGTATGGTCTTGCTGCAGCCTGGTACCATCAGGTTGTTCCACAGGCGTGACTTATCCATGGTGGAAGCCAAGGTTGAGGTACAGGATCACTAGGCAGTCTCGTGGTCAAGAACAGACAGGCAGTCAAGGCAGGCGGCAATGATGCAAGGTCAGGGATGGAGCAAGAGATCAGGGCTGGCAACGAAGGGGCAGAATAAGGAACAGGTCACAACGGGAGGTCAACACTTGTGAAGGAAACAATGTGGAAAGCTCCCTCATCGGCATGAAGCACTAAGATAAAGCTTGGAGCCGCCGGTCTTTATAGGAGACATGGAAGTGGGAAGGGCCAATCAGCGGCGCACTGGCCCTTTTAATTAGTGAGTGCCGGTGCGTGCGCTGGCCGGCCAGGACGGGAGGCTGAAAGTGGTGAGTTGAGGGAGCTCAGAAAGGGGAGCCGCCACGGAGAGAGGCACAGGTATGCCTCCGATCTGAGACGTAGATCGCAGGGGCACCCGTGAAACTGGGACTACCTATCTGCTTGGGGGCATGTGCATATTGTACAGCTGTTACGGAATAACATTTTAAAATGTGCGGGGTTCATGTCTCTCTCCGCCAAAAAGGTTCCTGACACCTGCTGTAATGCTTAGAATCATTGGGGCCTCAGAAATCCAGCCCTTTCCAATAATAAAACAATGGAATATCCCAGTTATACACTAGTGATGCACTGGTAAAGCCAGGATCAGAAATAAATGTAGTGCTGGTTATTAAAACTGTTAGTTGATGCATCATCAGTGAATGGAGCATCTCAGGGCTTAGTGCTTTAGAGCAAAAGCAAGCAGGTTATCCCATCAGCGCCCAGAAGTGAACATGCGATAACAACAAGTTTTCATGGCAGCCAGGTTATACCTAATGAAAACCCCAGGTCAGACATATGTGTACTGCTCTTATGAAATAGTGTAAAAATAAAAACAGTTCAATGATATGTTAAAAGAAGAAATAAGCTTTTACTCACAACCAAATCTTCTATGAGGCTGAAATATAAAATGGTAAAAAGTTGGTGTTGCTGCAACTGTACTAACACATACTAAAAACCTAATGAGTATATTGGAGTGCTGAAAAACTTAATGTGAAAAAAATAGGAAACAATATAAGAGTTGCAGTTTTTGTTCATTTTGCATCTACAAAAAGACTAAATAATAAGTAAAATGTAATTTTCAGCACAAAATGGTAACAATGAAAAATAACAGCTGATCTCTCAAAAACAAGTCCCAATGTGGAAATAAAACGATTAGTTAAATGTTTTTATTTAGCAAAAGTAGCAAAACATAATTTTTTTATAATTACAATGATCTTCTCCTAAAGTCATATGTTTATTAGACTGTGTGCTAAAAAATGAACAGAAAATAAGAAACGCCATTGAAATAGATTTTCAATATGTGTGCCCAAAATGCTCCCAGTAAAAACAGAACTATCTTCATCTAAACAAGCCCTCACAAAACTAAAAATGTGTACTCGAGGCCTATAAAAGATGTATTTCCTTTGATGATAATATCTTTAATGTTACTCTTCAAACGTTAAGTAGCTACGTAATAATATGTTAAAAGTAGGGGTGTGTCTGTTTCCCATACAAAGTGCAATCTTTTTTATACAAACCTGTCATAACTGTGTTCTTCAGGAAGGATCCGATTTCATGGGTCAGGTGTATTCTCCAGTGACACCAAAGTTAATCTCTCTGCCACTTCCAATGTGACTCATAGAGAGAAGAGCTCACACGTAATGGTAAAGACACATGGTAAGTATGAAAGCTTCATCTATCTTTCCCATAAAGCATTAAAAAGGTTTTCTCACGAAAGAAAATTCTCAAATCTTAAGCCCCTAGTGATGTTAACACAAGAGCATTTTTAACCCTTTACTTCACAATTTACTTTATTGTATTGCTGTTTTAGCTCCTATCACTTCCTAGACTGGTCAGTGCAAAATTCCAGGGTGTGGGCAGAGACTCTCTAAGACACAGTGTGATCCCTATAGTTCTGTGAGCTGACAGTGTAGTTAGATCATCAGGGTACAAGGTTTATATATAATTTCATTTAGCTTCTGAACATTCTACTAGTATCTGACAACATAGAAAGAGATATGAGACAGATCAGAGATGATGTGATCCCTGAGATTCCTATAGCACACAATGACACACTATTCCACAACAAGATTCCTATAGCACTACAAAATCTCTGCAATTCCACAACACACTAGATCTGCTGTGCCTTCCTCACCCAATAAAGAATTTATCTGTCTGTAGCTTGTAGTTATCCTCATGCTGCTGCCGGCAGGAAGTCAGTGTCTGTGTCAGTGTGACTTCAGTCCTGAAATGCAGGGGGCGGGGCTAGATTGCAGGGAGCAGAGAGAGAGAGAAACTTAGCTTCATGGCCGTCACACATTCCAAGTTGACTTCTCTAAAGTCAGAAGTTAGATGTTAGATATCTACGGGCAACTGAAATTGTGTACACCATGACTGATAGAGACAGGTTGGAATTATATCTGTGAAATGCTGTATTTTTGTTGATAACAGTGAATTAGAGAATGTGTTATTTTGTTATCTTGAGTACATTTAAGAAACTTGTCTTCATGGGAATACCACTTTCAAATAATAACTTTTCAGAAGTTGTGGTTGCTGCTTGGTTTTGATACTGCTAACTCATTTGTTATTACTAGAAAACCAATGGATAATGTGAATGGACAGTCTATTTCCACCATTGAGATCAAAATATCTGCCAAGAGCAGCATGAGACTGAATTTGGGTGGAGAGGAAAAAATTTGGGGGGATTTCCTAGAGCCAGGCGCCAATTGGTATGCACAAAAAGGGGAAGGGAGGTATTGGAGTGGAGTTGCAGCGTCACGCCCCCGGAGCTGGATGTGGATCCAGTTGTAGTGTGCAGAAATAGAGAGAAAAGGACGGGGTTGAATAGTGAGACGCGCTACATCCAAAATGTAATATTGATTCTTTTTATTAGAATAATGACTACACGTTTCAACGCCGTAATGGCGTCTTCATCAGGTCAAACACTGTAAGATTACATAGTAAAAACAGAACAGAACATAATGTGTCATGGTTAGTAATTAGTAAACATAAAAATGAAACATAAAAGGCGCGAGGTATAAAAAGCGTAGACATAAATATAAACATAAAAAATATATAATAAATAGAATGAGCATAAAAAACTAACAAGGTTTAGTGTGTATATATAGATGCAAGGTAATGGATATAGGCAGGAAGATTGTAGTGGTAGTGGTTAGTCTAGATGGAATTAGGCAGATGCTTAGTTAATTAGTCAATTAGATGAATTGTAATGAATAAATAAATAAATAGATAGATGAATGAAATGAATGGAAAAATTAACAAATAAATGCATAAATGGATGGACAATTAATTAATTAGTAGATAATGATGATGAGTGAATAGATCAATGGATGGATATACAAAAAGACAAAATGGTAATGAGTGGGTGAATGATTAGATGGATAGAAGGGTAAGGAATACCTGCAGGGGATCCTGCTGTATTTGGGGCAGGTGCTTTGCTGCCTAAATGTCCGAACCTAATGGGGGAGAAGAGGGTGTGGATGAGACCGGGGGTGAAGAATGGGAATGATGAGGTCCGAGGGGGGGCATGGCGTGTCAGAGTGACTTACCGCTGCGTTCAGTGTAGCAGGAGAGAGGGCTGCGTGCTGTTACTGGCGCGGGATGGACAGAAGGCGCGCCAGGAAGACACGCGGTTTTTATTGATTGACAGACCGCCAGGTCCGCACGGTGTGGTGGCAGTGCGCATGCGCAAGACTCGGAGCAAGGGCGCAGAGTGGATAGGTAAGGTGATTATATGGAGAACGGAGGGTCAGATCGGGGGTTTCGTAGTGGATACGTAGTAGTACTCAAATGTGAGTGGCGTGGAGGGGAATGGTAATGGATGATGTGGAATGATGTGAAAATGTTGTGGAAATGTTGTGTGACGGTATGGCATCGGATAGGAATAGTGGTTAGTTGCATGTAATGATGATGGTATAATATTTAACAGTTGGAAATCCTAAATCTTAGGTGTGGGTGTCAATGGAGGAAGAATACATAAATGAATGAATAAATGAATACATAGTCTAAGGTGTAGGTGTGAATAGGGGGTAAATAAATAAATAAATGAATAAATAGATACTAGAGATGAGCGAACATACTCGTCCGAGCTTGATGCTCGTTCGAGCATTAGCGTACTCGAAACTGCTCGTTGCTTGGACGAATACTTCGCCAGCTCGAGAAAATGGCAGCTCCCGCCGTTTTGCTTTTTGGCGGCCAGAAACAGAGCCAATCACAAGCCAGGAGACTCTGCACTCCACCCAGCATGACGTGGTACCCTTACACGTCGATAGCAGTGGTTGGCTGGCCAGATCAGGTGACCCTGGGATAGACTAGCCGCTGGCCGCGCTGCTCGGATCATTCTGTCTCTGGATGCCGCTAGGGAGAGAGCTGCTGCTGGTCAGGGAAAGCGTTAGGGTGTTCTATTAGCTTACTGTTAGGCAGGAGTGATTCTCAAAGAACCCAACAGCCCTTCTTAGGGCTACAATAACGTTCTACTTTTTTTATTTTAATTTGCATCTAGTACCATTTTGTGAGGAATTAGCAGGGGGACTTGCTACCGTTGTGTTTAGCTCTTAGTGGCACACATATCCATAGCAAAGACCGAAGTGGGAAAATTTAGTAGGGGTTGGATTTCAATTAGGCACTAACTCAGTGTCATCTCATCTGGCATAGTAGTGTGCTTTGATACTTGGCTAGAAAATAGCCATAGGAGAATACAAAGAGCTTACTTACGCATACAGTAGCGTTCTATATATTTGATTTCTGGTTGATCTGCTGGTGGCTGTACTTTCTGCAGTGCATGTACTAGCCAATTCTGAGCAATTTGTAGTGAGACTTGCGACCGCTGTGTTCTGCGCTTAGTGACGCACATATCCATAGCAAAGACCGAAGTGGGAAAATTTAGTAGGGGTTGTTACAACATCATTTATTTCAATGTCCAAAAACAAGATGGATCTTTGTATAACCCGAGGCTGTCATGGTAACAGATCACCGCTCCCCAATGACATAATGGGAAACGACAATCTAATCTAATATGGCGGAATCCACAAGTCGATCAAAGGGTTAACATCCGTGGGTTACCGGTGGGTCTTTGCAGCAATATGCAGCAAAAACCCACCTTGAATGGAAAGGGCTCAGCCGGTGATACCTCTCCATACTGTGGCAGCCGACGAGTCAAGTACTATTAAGTCACACATCGATAAGGGGTTAACGAGAATCTGCCATCAGTAAACCCCCTGAATCTTTACAAAACATGGAGAGGTGAAAGGACACAGATTCCAGACATAATCAATCTTTGAACTCACATTTATTCCCCTTAAAGTACATCTACCATCAGATATACTGATGCTAGACTGCTGTAACTCACCTGCTCGTTGTGCAAGGCAGGGGATGGATAATCTAGGGCAGTGATGGCAAACCTTTTAGACACCGAGTGCCCAAACTACATCCAAAACCCATATATTTTTCGCAATGTGCCGATGCAACAATTTAAACAGTAACTTATTACTCCCTACTCTGTCACATGTTTAAATTGTATAGGCACCTGAGGACACCAATACAGTAGAAAGAAGGAGAAGAAGTTTGGATTATCATTGTAGCTTCCTTCCAGTGTCTTGGGCTGCCTGGGACTGCAAGAGGCCTTGAGTCCTGTCTGGCGAACTCTGCGCTGGGGTGATGGCATGAGTGCCCATAGAGAGGGCTCTGAGTGCCACCTCTGGCACCCGTGCCATAGGTTCGCCATCACTGATCTAGGGGATAGAATCCTTTTTATTGAGTCCCCGAACACTGTCATTATTGAAATATAGACTCTTTAAATGAGTGGTCTAATTAGCATAATTATTATTCAAAATCAATATTTCCATCATGCCGGGATTCCGGGACTTAATAAAAACGATTCCATCACATAGATTACACAACAAGCAGGAAAGTTAAAGCACAGTACAGGCAGTCCCAGGGTTACATACAAGTTCTTTAGGTTTGTACTTAAAGGACATCTACCACCAGGATGAAAGACTGTATGCAAATGAGACAGAGGCTCCAGTAACAGAAATGGAGCCTGGAGCCCCTCAGGCTCATTTGCATACAGTCCTTTATCCTGGTGGTAGATGCCCTTTAAGTTGAATTTGTATGCAAGTCGGAAGTAGTAGATTTTATAGATCCAGACAAAAATTTTTTGTCCCCGTGGCAATTTTCAAAATGTTGTGCCGTTATGGGAACAAGAATTAAGAGAGCTTCACCAGAGGTCACAGCGGGTAGAGAGGTTCGTCTGTAACTAGGGGGCGTAATCATTACATCTTCGGAATCTATCCATCAATTGTGATTATATGGTTTTGCTGGATATCATGGTTTACCCTTACCCTTTCCTTGCATAGTAACTTGCTCTTCTCGCTTCTGCCCTTTCTCGGAGTACTGCAGGGTCCTGCACAAAGTGATCAGGCTGTTGGGTGAAAAAAAACAAAAAACAAACAATGAAGTTACTTAGTCAGAAAATGCAGAACATGGATTAAACAAGAAAATATATATACATATACAAATACTTCAGACATGAAGTCAAACCATTATCCTTACATAAAAGTAAAAGATGACCCTAATATGTTCTTTTTGGGGGAATGTCTAAAAACTCCCTGGGAGGTGGGCAGGAAGAAAAATATACGGTATATACTTTCATATATAAACTGCCTCTTTAACAAGATGTATTTTATGTATAAATAAATGTCACATTAAATTTTTAGTGCAACAGTTATATAAAGAAGGCATAATTTGTTTGCTTTAACATCAAGTCAAGTAAACCTGTTTGGATGCACATACACATTAAACTAAAGCAGAGAGAAGTGGAAAAATTCAACAATAAGAAACATTTGACAGGGAAAATTAAATAAAGAATGATATTTTTAAGCCAACCAATTAAAACATTGTCAATGTCTGAAAAGCATTCCACAGGGTTTGTTATCTTCACTGGACAAAAGATCTTCCATTCTTACAAAACATCTGAACAATCTTTATCCTTTGCCATGGGTCATACATGCTCAGTGACATTTGAAGTCATTCACTGCCATCTACTTTTGTTACTGTATTTAATGCATTGCAGATATGCCAAGGTAATAATATTTCACATATTCTGTGCAGTCCTATGTATATAGTAAATAACAACCACTTGGGAATAAATACCCTAACAGTTTCTTCTTCAGTTTCTTCCTCTTCTACCTCCTCTTCTCCCTCGTCTTGCTCTCGAGACCTGAGCACTCGAGGAATAGTAAAGGGCCTAGGTATAATATATGCAGAAAAGACAACTCAGTTTAGAGCACAACACAATTTTATTGATGGTACATAAATGCAAGTGAAAGCAGATCGGTGAAACGTATGTACTTAGTTGTCAGTACTGACCTGCGACTTATGAGCTCATCATCAGAGTCTGCGTCATTTGCTCCCACCTGGTTGCCATCATATGTATCATCATACTCATCATCATAGTCCCCATCCACAGCAAGTTCTTCAGAGACCATGCTATAACTGGAATAGCGTTCCTTCTGAGCCAGCACTACACTCTTATCAGACAGGATCTTTGCTGAAGATTCTGGTTTCCTACATAGGTTAAACATTTGTTTTCAAATATACAAATTGCTTTATACTTCAGGGGATTAACAAACGCAAGTTATCCACGGCTTAAACCGATTCCTACAACACAAAGGGAAAAGCATCTACATACCGTCTTCCCTTCCAGATCCTTGAAGTGTCTACAACATCTCGACTGAAGACATCAAATTCGTCATCTGCAAAAACATTAGAGCGCGACGAAACAAGGGAACAGGGATTCACCACTTCCGGTCTACAAAGTAAAGAGCATAGGCACCTGATAAATAACTGAACACCCACATTCGATAACAAGAATATACGGGTGAAGCACAGCTGTAGTAGGTGTGAGCCAGATACACAAAAACTAAGCCAACTCCAACAATAACAAGAAAGAATGTATCCAAAAAGGCTCATTCGATAATGCAACAATCAAGAACAAGTTTTATTAATGCACGACAGATAATGAACGTTGCCCCTGTCTCCACTTACCTCCTTCCACTGTGGTAACTCGAGTCTTCTTCATTCTCTCTCCTCATGCATTGTCTCGGTTACCATTACAGCTAGTACCTTAGTTGCATTTTGTGAACTTTTTATTTTACGTTTATTTTTTCATAACTCAGCGTCATCTCATCTGGCATAGCAGTGTGCTTTCATACTTGGCTAGAAAATAGCCATAGGAGAATCCAAACGGCTTACTTAGGCCTACAATAGCGTTATATATTTTATTTCTGGTTGATCTGCTGGTGGCTGTCCTTGCTGCAGTGCATCTACTAGCAAATTGTGAGGAATTTGTAGTGAGACTTGCGACCGCTGTGTTTAGCGCTTAGTGACGCACATATCCATCGCAAAGACCGAAGTGGGAAAATTTATTAGGGGTTGGATTTCAATTAGTATTTCCCTTCTGACAGCGCTAGCGGCAGAGTGCGTAGTTCTGCGGGACAAGTAGCGAGGGAGAGTAGGCGAGCAGGCAGCTTGTCCAGCACTGGCAAGGGTACGCTTTACAAGGCTTTTGCCAGCTTTATGTCACCCCAGCAAGACACTGTCACCTGTCCCCAGTCTCGGCAGAGTAGGGCTGATCTTTACAGAAAGATGGTGAGGGAGTACGTAGCTGACCATACCATCGTCCTAAATGATCACACAGCTCCCTACAACTACTGGGTTTCAAAGCTGGACATGTGGCACGAACTGGCGCTGTACGCCTTGGAGGTTCTTGCCTGCCCTGCCGCTAGCGTGTTGTCCGAGCGGGTTTTCAGTGCAGCTGGTAGCATCATCACCGATAAGCGTACACGCCTGTTGACTGACAGCGCTGACAGGCTGACGCTTATTAAGATGAATAAAGCCTGGATTTCTCATAATTTCCAATCTCCACCAGGTGAAGGAAGCTCAACCTGAATAATTTATCCACTCCTCCTCCTCCTCATTTTCCTCCTTCTCCTCCTCTTTGTACACTAAAGCAGAGGAAACTGGCTATTTTTTGACAGGGCCCACTGGCTCTAGCTATAGTACTTTATGCATTTAATTTTTCTGGAGGGCCACCTACCTGCTCCTCTGGTTTGAAAACTTTTTTGGACTGCCACATACAGGCACTATCCAAATTAAATTGTCTCCATAGCAGCCTCCACACGTTGTCTCCATTGCTACCTCCAAAAGTCGTCCATATAGCTGCCTCCATACATCGTCCCCTTATCAAACGAGGTGTGTCAGGCAGAAATTTCGGTTGTTTTCATGGATTCCACATCAAAGTTGTTAACTTTGTCGCCACCCTGCTGTGTTATCCACAAAATATACTGGCAAACTTTTACCATTTACGGATATTATTTCAGCGCTTCTTGCACATCTGTTTACATTCCCCTCACCCGCCATATCCCAAACTTATAAGAACGCTACTACACTTAACTTGGTGCAGGCTGGGACCGAGTCTGACCCTGGGGCTGGTCATATACTGCCGACGCAGAGGATTGCGGGGCCTACCTCGGTCCAGGTCTCAAAGGCCTACTATACCTCCTCCTCCTCCCACCCCTCCTCCACCTCCTCCTCCTCCGAATTACCATCCGCGGGCATGGCGCCATCAGTCGGTAGCTCTAGGTACAGCAGCAGTGCCGTCGCTAAGCGACAGCAGGCGGTGCTCAAACTGCTGAGCCTAGGTGATAAAAGGCACACCGCCCAAGAGCTATTACAGGGCATTCCACATCAAACTTGTTAACTTTGTCGCCACTCTGCTGTGTAAGCCACAAAATATACTGGAAAACTTTTATCATTTACCAATATTATTTCAGCGCTTCTTGCGCTTCTGTTTACATTCCCCTCACCCGCCATATCCTAAACTTATAAGAACGCTACTACACTTGATCTTATACAAAAGGTTCTTAGAAGTGCTGTTTGGGGAGTAGCCTAGAGACAGGGGCTTGGATTGGCGAAAGCTCGCCTGGCAGCGGAGCGCCAGCTCCATGCCAAGATCCAACTAACATAGTTTTAACTGCAGCACCTTTAATCTACTACTAGTTCACTGCCTCCATACATGGTCCCCTTATCAAACGAGCTGTGTCAGGCAGAATTTTGGATTGTTTTCATGGCTTCCATGTTAACTTTGTCGCCACCCTGCTGTGTAATCCACAAAATATACTGGCAAACTTTTATCATGTACCGATATTATTTGAGCGCTTCTTGCTCACCTCCTTTGGTTCCTCTCTGCCACCCATTGGTTTGAAGCCTGAGTCCATTTAGGGTATGTCGCCATGCCACCCTCTAGCCTGCCGCTGCTGCCGCTGCCTCTGCATGCCGTCCCCTATAGTGTCAGGGTCAATTATTGGATGTTTTAGATGCTATCTAGCTTCATTCTGTCACTCTGTCATGGCCATGCTGTTGCCCATAATTTTGGCATAATGGTGCATTTAAGCAGCCTCAGAGGCATCCATGCATGCTGCCCCTGCTGTTTCCTGTCCATTTCCGTGGTGTTTCCATGCTTTTCTGAGGTTCCCAGGTGTTTGGCCAAGCTTCCCTGTGCAGAGCCTTGGTCCCCTTGAAAAATGGCTCCGAGTCATCCCATTGACATTCCATTGGGCTCGTTATTCGAGACGAGCACTCGAAGAATGGAGAAAAGTTTCCGACCACGGTACCCGAGATTTTCAGGGCTCGACTCATTCTCTAGTCCTGAGCCAATTGTTAGCTACAGCCTCATATGGGAGGAATATTAGAGACTTTCCATTTGAGGTGATTAATGGAGTGAAAGAGGCATAAACACAGCCTCTGCAGACAAATGGATCGGGGGAGTGAACAGGTATTGTAGTGTAGTACTCTCACATTACAACAATAGGAACTACATAGTCTTGCCCTCCTCACATTACCATCCTAGACCCTACATAATCTGCCCCGCTCACATTACCATCATGACCCTACTACTCTGCCCCTCTAACAGTACCACACTAGACACTAAAATACTCTGCCTCTCAAGTACCACCATAGACACTACATACTCTGGACTCTAACAATACCACATAGGACACTACATACTCTGCCCTCTCCCCGTCAAAGTATACACCCATAGACAACTAACATACTCTGCCTTTTCAAAAGCAGAAACCCACCATATTAAAGGAATACTACTACATAAACAGCCAGCTTTATGTGTCCCCCATGAGACAAATTATGTCTCCATTGCTTATGGCTCCCAGGGTTGCTGGACCTGGAATAAGGCAATGCCTCCTTAGTAGTTTGATCTGTCCAAGTGACGAGGTATAGACAAGCAGGAGGACTAGGGAGGAATTCAACATCAGTGACTAGAGAAATAGACTCATCTTTTTGTCCCACTGGTATTTTAGTATATTCTCCTCCCTCATGGGAATACCTCCCTTGGTCATCCGATTACTTCCTAGTGAGATTTTATTTTGAGTGAGTAGCCTCAAAACTGATCCAGAATATGATGGCTTCAGCCTGTGACCTGTGTATCTCTGGCTAAGATGATCGGGAAAACACAGGAGAAACAGGATATAGACTCATACTCTATAGGGCCATGGGTGAGGACATAACCTATGCCTTGTGATCTTTTCTCTTCCTTCCACCTCTCATAGGGGCCCGGTGACAGGCCGCTCAGGAGAGGACATCTAGTGGAAAAGAAAAACACAAAGGACCACCTTAGTATGAGGTGTACACACAAGCCAACATAATTGGAAACACTGCTGGGTCTTGAGGATGCATGCATAAGCTTATAGTTTATGAGGGATCCTTGCGGCCTGGATAAAAAGAGTTTCACCTCTTCTAATGCCCAATTTCAATTATGGAGAAACATGTGCAAATACCCCACGGGGCCCCATGACTTTGTTGGCTGGCTGCGGCATGCCGGTAGCCCAGAACTACCGGAGGAGATGGTGATTGCGGCCTACGGCCCGCTGAGGTAAAACGGTGGATGGGTAAGGGGATATCTGGATCGGGTTAGGGAATAAAGCCAAGGAAGGTATCCAGAACGGTGGCTCCACTGCATCTACAAAGCGTGTGCAAAAACATATGGAGGGACGGAGGCTGATTGTGTGACTGGTTCTACCCCTGGGGCAACCCTGAGTGTCTGTAAGATAGGTCCCTGCGTTAAGGATGGGACATCCCCTCTTCATCATCGCCCAGCACAGAGCCGGCCCCATACATCATCAGAGAACGCACCATGCCCAGGTCGGTGGCAGACCCGCTCCATATCGATCGCACCCGGCCACAGCAGCCTGATGAACGCCCATCCTTCGCGGTCAATCTGACCCAGGCAGAGCGGGCAGCCACCATCATATCTCGCCCAAGCCCCAGGGGCAACGTACTGCTAATCAATTTGTTATTACTAGAAAACCAATGGATAATGTGAATGGACAGTCTATTTCCACCATTGAGAGCAAAATATCTGCCAAGAGCAGCATGAGACTGAATTTAATTTTAGACTTTTATAAAAGTTTTACAACATTATTAAGCAAGAGAAGGCTAACTCACTGGGGCACATTTACTAAGAATGTGGGAAACTGCACTAAAAGTGCTCTGCACGTGTATAATGCTGGGTGCAACAGATTCATTTAGAACATGCGCCAGAAATAATGAATCTGTCGCTTCCCCACACTGGCCCAACAGAGTTCACCAGAGGCACGGATGGACTGAGCTCCGGAATGCCCCCTAATTTATGTCACATGGTGGCTAGTGCAGCTGCGCCACAAAACGGTTTCATGCTACACATTTGTGAAGCAGGCACTTCTTAAAGGGGTATTCCAGGAATCAGCATAATTCATACAAATTGGTAATTAAAATGTAAGCTAAAATATAATTAGCTGTTATTTAAAATTTTGCTCTTTTTAGCAGAAAACCTCTAATGACATACACTGTAATGAAGCATTAAAATGCTACCGGCCCTTTAGTCAGTCGGTTAAATTCCTCCGTGCGGAGAAGACACAGGACATAATGTCCACATCATATGTCCTGCACCTGCCTGGGCAGGTCATGTGATAACCACTAAGTTTGGCTGTAGTCGGTTGGTTGCAGTGCATCCAATATGGCTTGTGTTTTGGTGATGGCAGTTAACCCCTTACCGACATGTGACATAATACTACATCACATGTCTGGTGCGGGTGCACATTGCAGCAAAAGCTTACCAGTAACACCCGCTGATCGCTGCCGTTGGCTTCAAAAAGATGGCGGCGCTTGGGCCGCTATCTTGCCGAAGATCGTCGCTCCCCTTGACATCATCGGGGAGCGGCGATCCGTCGCCATGACAGCCTCGGGTCTTCGGAAGAGGAAGACCCGAGGCTGCTTCGTGTTAACCCTTTCATTATAATGTGCTATCAGCACATTGTAATGAATGAGGAGGAAAATCCCCATATATTGTCATACTGTAGTATGGCAGTATATGGTAGGATCGATCAGACAACCTAGGGTTAAAGTACCCTAGGGAGTCTGAAAAATAGTAAAAAGAAACTAAAAAAAAAAATTATAATAAAAAAACATAAAAATTCTAAACCCCCTTTCCCTAGAACTGATATAAATATAAATAAACAGCAAAAATCATAAACACATTAGGTATAGACGTATTCGAAAATGCCCGATCTTTGAAAATATAATAACGGTTTTCACTGCGTTTAGCCCTGTAATGGAAAATAGCGCCCAAAGTCGAAAATGACACTTTTTTGCCATTTTAAAAAATATTAAAATATTCTATAAAAAGCGACCAAAAGGTCGTACAGTCCTAAACATGATAACATCATCAAAAGTCGCAAAAACGACACCTCCCAAAGCTCAGTATACCAAAGTATAAAAAAGTTATTAGCGCCAGAAGATGGCAAAATCCCCCCCAAAAATTTTTGTACAGGAGGTTTTAATTTTTGTAAATGTATGAAAACATTATAAAACCTATACAAATTTGGTATCCCCGTAATCGTACCGACCCAAAGAATACATTAGACATGTCATTTGGGGCATATAGTGAAATCCGTAAAATCCAAGCCCACAAGAATACGGTGCAAATGCGTTTTTTCAACAATTTCACTGCATTCAGAATTTTTTTCCCGCTTCCCAGTACACGGCATGGAATATTAAATTTTGAAGTGTAATTTGTTACGCAAAAAATAAGCCATAACACAGCTCTATACACGGGAAAATAAAAAAGTTACATATTTTTGAAGCTGGGGAGTGAAAAATGAAAAACTCAAAAACAAAAAAGGGCATCGGCGGGAAGGGGTTAAACATCATGGTAACAGAGCAAGAAAAGGAGCTTAAGAGGTAGGAGGAGATACTGAGAACTAAAGGATCCCAGTGGCGGCCATCTTGGTGATAACTTCTCATACTTTAGAGAGGCCATAATATTTTGTGAATCATAAAATCAAATTAATTAAGCTCCATTTTGTGACTAATGACGTTGAGTTTTGTTACATTCATTTATTTATAACATCGTGGGTTTGTGTATCAGACGTTCATATTCCCGGAATACCCCTCTAAATACCTGTGCAAGCAGCTTCCACTAGAAAAAATATGTTAAGTCCGTCAGAAAACTGGCAGAAAGCCCTTAGTAAATGTGCCCCACTATGTCAGTTAAATGGTTGGGTTTTTTTAAATATTGGTCCTTGATTATTTAAAATCCACAGCATTTAAATTTTTTTTGCTGAATATTCTGGTGTGAATTCAATCTTTGCAATGTAGTCACCCTACTGAAGAAAAACTGGGGAATAAAACTTGCAGAGTGGCTAGCTGACCAAACCCTGGCCTCTCCATTTCTGTCTCTGGCATCACTATAAGAGCAAGGCAGCAGGCCCGTTGTCTTAGGGTTGTGCTGGAGTCTACATTGCACCATAAGTGTAATCACTTGCACAATCTTGCTACAGGCATCTCAATAACATTTCTAGAATCTGCCCTTTTCTTACAACCGAAACCTTCAAAATGCTAGTTGTCACTCTGATTCACTATCGCCTAGACTACTACTGTAACTCCCTACTAATCGATCTTCCACGTACTAAACTCTCTACTCTAAAATCTATTCTTAATGGATCAGCCAGACATGACTTCAGTCCACATGCCTCCAATCTGTACCAGCCCCTTCCGAATCTAGTTTAGGCTGCATTCAGCTGGGCGAGCATACGGTGGCGTGCTGGTCCCCAGACCGCCCCCCCCCATTTCTGTTGCATGAAAGTTGGAGCAATTGCACCAAAATCTGATCGCGTTCAACACAATACCCTTCTAAGTAGCTGTCACAGCGGCGCAAATCCCAAAAATTTCTAAAAGCTGCTGAAAGTACAATCCGCGGAACCCTCAGTAAATAAGCCTACGTGTGAAGATGGCATAACAAAGGACATAGTCCAAATTACCAGTGGCAACTCATAATATTGAAGAGGTCTCATAAATGGATTCTAATACTAGAATACATTTAGCTACTGTTCTATGCACCGCTTGGCATATGGATTTTTTGCACATATACTGTTTATATAGAGCTCCAATACACAGTTAGCTATTATTTGGGATGAGACAACTGTACTTTTTTATGTTATATCCTATCATTTTACATCTGCAGGAGCCCTCATGCTTATTGCTTGGATGACTACAGGAACTATAGGGATGATTTTTGCTCGTTATTTTAAAACTGCTGCAAAGACACCTATTTTGGGCAAAGCTCTTTGGTTCCAGGTATTTGAATTCCATAAATAGAATTAACGTTAAAATACATATTCTATTACAGCTCTAGAATAAAAAAAACAGTCCTAACAGTCAGCGTTCGTTAACTCTGCCTTGACAAAGACAGAAAGTAAAATCATCTCCATATAAGTCACAGCCAGCAGCGTGTGGTGAGTCCTAGAGGGAGGGGGCGACAGTCTGTATGTCTGTGTCATGATGCATTCTTCCAATTCTCTACACTATCCTCCTCTCTCTGGTGCCTGTTGACTGCACATGGCAGGAAGTGGGGAGGAGGGGCTGAATGGGTGTGGAGGATGAATGCATGAGCAGTCTGAGCTAACATCTTACCCCACCCCCTTCCCCAAGACTCCCACCATGCTGCTAGAAGTGAGGCAGGTAATGTGAAATAAAGTTGTATAAAGTAGTGGCAGCATTCAGAATGCTGATAAAGACACTTTTCAAGTCAGCATAGCACAGGCTACTGGAACCTGTCACCAGCTAAAAATGACATTCCTAGCGACAGGTTCGCTTTAACTTCAGCATGTGTTCCCTGTCAATGACCTTTACTAAAATTCTTTCCTAGTTTTTCAACATTTCTCTTGTTAACTTGCAGGCTCACCTCGTGTTCATGGTTTTGACAGTGGTGGCAACAATAGTATCGTTTGTATTATCATTTGTAGAAGCTAAAGGATGGGCATACGTAAGTAGCAATATGTATTGATATCGATGACAACATAAACCCACCATAGATACTGTATGTTTACATTGTTATTATTATATATTCATCAAAAATAGCTCTTCTGGCTTTAAGATAATGGATAATACCATGCCTGGAAAAAAAAACACTTGGCCCTCTTGCCCACAACAGTTTTTTTCACAGGTGATCAGGGCCTAGTGCCACTGAGAAACACTCAGAGCAGTTGTTGTTCTTGGCCCTGTTTGTGGATCTGCCATAGAAGTCTATGGGGCTAGAAAAACAACATGGTCAATTTGCAATTTCTCTACGTTTGTGGACTGTATTTGCGGTGGTTTGCTAAGTCACATGACTTCATTAGCCAGCCTTCCATTATTTTTTGCTAACCCGCAAACACAGGTCGAGTTTGCGGCCATACAGCTCAGACTCAGTTTAAATACTGTTGACACAGGGGCACAAATATGGCCAACAGAACTAAAATTTGGGACCTTAAAAAAAGAATAAAATATTAAATAGCTTATAAAAAACTAACAATTATAATAAACTCTTAACAAATTTTCTAAAATCCAGAACAATAAATGTAACATTCTAATAACATTGGATTTTAGTGTCTTATAATTCCCTTCCTTGTGTATCTTAGGATGTCAGCACTCATGCTATTCTTGGGTGCATTGTGATGATCCTGGCCTTTTTCCAACCCCTAATTGCCTTTTTTCGACCTTCACCAGAGAACAACAAGTAAGTTATTAACAAAATGAGTTGGACATTCCCTCTGCATGAATACTTACAATATTTTTTTCTATTACTAGGAGATACATTTTCAATTGGTTTCATGGTGTCAATGCACTGGTGATGAAAGTCTTGGCAGGTATGTACCATGATTTTATACATCAAATACATAGGAGCACATTTATCTTGACTTGTGCACAGTTTCCTGGCATACAAGTCCTGAAATAGGTGAAATCCCTGGCATACGGCAAGGCATTGTTCCTAATTCCGCCCTTACGCCACCTCCATATGGATAGGGCATGATGGGGGGTGAAGGGGTGATATGGCCAGCATTCCTTCCCCTGCCTATAGCCTGCATCTGTTCAGGTGCAGCCTAATGTGCAATTAAACACTGGGCATACAAATTCCCCACAGGCACAGCGCAGCAGACTCCTGATAAAACCATAAGGTACCACTTAGCGCCACCATATGATAATTCTGCCCCATAGAGTTAAGGTTGAAATTCTGCAAAAAGGCTCAGAAGAAAGGCAATTTTGTTGATTTTTCTCATCTTTTGCAGTGGCAAATCTTTTCCTGGGCCTACAGTTCTTAGATTACAGACTTGGATGGATGGTAAAAGTTATGGGAGGCTTTGTTGGCTGGGAAGCTTTAACCATAGTTTGCTTGGAGATTAATGCTGACCTGGCAAGGAAAGGTAACAAATTTACTGTAAAATTATTACATTCTGCAAAAAATTTTTATTTCATTGTATCAGGAAATTTCCAGCTATTAAACAATACCTCCATAAGAAAAAGCTTCACAGTGCTCTGAGGTCCTCATGTACAATATTTTGTGCTTCAGACCGTTCATTAAACCTAATTCAAAGGAAGGTGTAACCTATCGGCTTACTATATAATTCCCTTCCTTGTGTATCTTAGGATGTCAGCACTCATGCTATTCTTGGGTGCATTGTGATGATCCTGGCCTTTTTCCAACCCCTAATTGCCTTTTTTCGACCTTCACCAGAGAACAACAAGTAAGTTATTAACAAAATGAGTTGGACATTCCCTCTGCATGAATACTTACAATATTTTTTTCTATTACTAGGAGATACATTTTCAATTGGTTTCATGGTGTCAATGCACTGGTGATGAAAGTCTTGGCAGGTATGTACCATGATTTTATACATCAAATACATAGGAGCACATTTATCTTGACTTGTGCACAGTTTCCTGGCATACAAGTCCTGAAATAGGTGAAATCCCTGGCATACGGCAAGGCATTGTTCCTAATTCCGCCCTTACGCCACCTCCATATGGATAGGGCATGATGGGGGGTGAAGGGGTGATATGGCCAGCATTCCTTCCCCTGCCTATAGCCTGCATCTGTTCAGGTGCAGCCTAATGTGCAATTAAACACTGGGCATACAAATTCCCCACAGGCACAGCGCAGCAGACTCCTGATAAAACCATAAGGTACCACTTAGCGCCACCATATGATAATTCTGCCCCATAGAGTTAAGGTTGAAATTCTGCAAAAAGGCTCAGAAGAAAGGCAATTTTGTTGATTTTTCTCATCTTTTGCAGTGGCAAATCTTTTCCTGGGCCTACAGTTCTTAGATTACAGACTTGGATGGATGGTAAAAGTTATGGGAGGCTTTGTTGGCTGGGAAGCTTTAACCATAGTTTGCCTAGAGATTAATGCTGACCTGGCAAGGAAAGGTAACAAATTTACTGTTAAATTATTACATTCTGCCAAAAATTAAAATTTCATTGTATCAGGAAATTTCCAGCTGTTAAACAATACCTCCATAAGAAAAAGCTTCACAGTGCTCTGAGGTCCTAATGTACAATATTTTGTGCTTCAGACCGTTCATTAAACCTAATTCAAAGGAAGGTGTAACCTATCGGCTTACTATTATATAAAAACTCTCTTTTCTTTTTCTTTCTTTAGAAAAGAAGAAATTAGGAGACACTAAAAACCCAGAAGTCTCGGTAATAATATTTTATTATTAATATTATTAATAGTATTTATAAATCATTTACACTGCTAGCAAAAATGTTGGGTAACTAAAGTACTACTTAACTTTTGATTTTCTCTTTTTTTTATATTGATTTAAGGTCCTTCACTTGGGGCACACAACCTTTCAATTGCTGTTGTTCTTCACTTACTTTTAACAGTGGACAAAAAACTGGATGACAGAACTAGTTCTTTCTCTTTCTAGTGACCTGGTGTTTTATCTACAAATTATATAAAATTTCTATTATGAAATGGAGCGTAGTGAGCATGCAGAAAGAATGGGTCAAAAAATAATGGTAACAACATCTGAAACAATGAATAAAGAATTAAACAGATGGAAAGACAGATGTTATGCTGAAAAAGTAAACTTTATTATAATGAAGTCAAAACACGATCTTAAAAACAATTAAAATTCCCAGGATTAGGGAAAAACAATTGAGCCCCCGGTATACAGCCCCAATACAGAGTATATGAATAGTGTGACAAGGAATAGTACATAGGTAGTAGCATAGATAAAAAAGTGCTTAGTGCAAAATAATATGAGTCACATTACCAAATAAGGGGTGCCAGGCTGGAGAGACCGGGGGGTCACAGGTGCCCCACGCGTATCGCCCGTCAAGCGGGCTTCCTCAGGGGAGCGTAGTATAACCCTAGGCCCCCTGCACACAATCATGTGTATTCCGTGGAATACGGGCCATATGTCGGCCCAAGCCCCACAGACTGCACACTGGGCAGAGGATGGAAGTCTTTGCATTATATGACAATATAATGCACAGACTATTCATCTGCTGTTTGGAATCCAGTGCCGGAGCTACAGTCTTGCCAGCAGTCATGAAGTCTGTGCTTTATATTTTGATATAATCTAAGGGGCGTTTTGTCTGTAAAATCCTTATTTAGTCATATGCTAATGATGTGGAAAGATTACTTGAGGCATCCCCTATCCTCTGCGAGCTCTTGGGGATAAGGCTATTACACGCCCCTTGGAATTCTGCAGAGACGCCCCTTTGTGTTTCTGCAATGCTGGCGGCATGGGCCCGGACATGCGCAGTGCATCCTTTAGCTCCCCCAGCTTCAGGCATGCTCTGTGCACATGCATTAGTTCCCATCACCAAAGCTTAGAGATGCACAGTGCATGCACGGGGCCGAGCTGCTGGCTTCCTCCAACAACACCGACGCATAAGGGGTGTCTCTGCAGGGTTCCGAAGGGCAATTAATATCCTTAACTCTCAAAGCTCGCTGAGTTTAGGGGATGCCCCAGTAGCATTTCCACATTATTAGCATATGACTATAGAAGGAAGCAGCCCATAGAATGCTTCAGCAAACACAGCTTCTGGATGACATAGGGATGTGGAATCTGATACTGGATTTACTTTGGTAAGTTCCTGGGGGTAAATTCACTTTAAGTTTATTGACACGGAGATGGACAATGTAAGGATAGGGGCAAAGCTTTCCAATGGCAGTTTATACCATAATCTTGGTCTCCTCTGCACCCGTTCTAGTTCTGATATGTCCTTTTTATACACTGGTGCCCAAAACTGTACACAATATTCCATGTGTGGTCTGATCAGGGATTTGTATAAGGGCAAAACTATGTCCTTATCATGAGAATCTATGCATATTATTTTTTACTTGCTTTGCCCTGTCTCCTTGTTCCTGATTGACAGGTCTAAGAGCTACGAAATTCTGCTGCATGGAACTTTGAAAGAGAGTTCTGTTACATCATTAGGCACTGAAAGTCATGTGGTCCTGCTACATTCTATGGTCCTGCTACATTTGCAGTGTCTACCTCATGTATGTATCTGATCACATGAAATCACATCAGCCTCCATGGGCTTCTACTCCTACCAATCCTCTATGGAATTCTACTTCTCCCATCCTCCATGGAATTCTACTTCTCCCATTCTCCATGGAGGCATGCTGTGATTTCATATGATCAGATACATGTGGTAGACATTGCAAACGTAACAGGACTTTGATGACGTCATCCTGGTCACATGACTTTAAGTGTCCAATGATGTAGCAAAGCTCTCTCTCAATGTTCCATACAAAAGAATATCATAGCTCTTAGGCCTCATACACACAACCATATGATTTTTTTTGTTTCTGTATATAAAGCTGTATTTTGTCCATAAACACAGGAAGTTTTTCACCTGTAGGGCACGGTATCCATACCGTATCTTTATAAAATGATCTGGACAAATGATGGCTGGCTGACTATTGGCTAGCTGACAAAATGCAACTCGCACTGGTTCTGGTCTCCCTGAATACTGAACGCAAATACAACATCATACATCATCGACTTCTATGGAGCATACCGAACAGAAATACATGAGAAAATAGGACATGCTCTATATTTTTTTACATCTTGCTCACAGTACGGTACAGTATGGTGCACAATACAACCATTAAAAAAGATGGTCATATTGCCCTGGGGCCATATGCTACCCGTAAATATGGTCACACATATGGGCATTTTTTTTCGTGTGCATGAGACCTTAGACCTGCCAAGCAGGAACAAGGAGGCAGGGCACTGCATGTAAAAACTAATATGCATGACTTGCTTAGTGTGAGTGACTCACATCAGTTGACTTGCATATAAGTTTACAAACTGATTTTTGTAACATTGCAGCCATGGAAAAGAACCATTTAGGCATAAGGACAATTCTTTTTAATCATAGTTTTTAACCCCTTCCCGACATTTGACGTTATAGTATGTCACGGGCAGCAGGGACTTACCACATTGTGACGTACTATTACGTCAAGCTTCTGGCACCGGCTCCCGCCTGTAGCATCTGCGATCGGTAACCACTTACACATGTGGGTCTGCGGTGTTTAAGGGACTTGTGAAGTGGATCGGACCCCCCTGCGACTGCAAAAACCCCCACCTTTGTATGAAGAGGACTCAGCCCGTGAGCCCTCTTCATACACTCCTTATACCTCTGCGCCGTAGAGCTATGGCGCAGAGCGTTAAGGGGTTAAAGCCTTCCCCATAGCCATATATAAAAAATTCTAAATAAAACATTTTTGTAATCCTGGACAACACCTGTGAGTGGGCTTTATTTTACAGAACTGTTTATAGAATTTTGGAAAATTACTTTATGTATGCACTGGGTCATATTTTTCTTTTAATTCTACCTCATTATCTTTATTTAAGGTGAAGTTTGAGGTTTACCTACTACTTATCTACCTGTGTGGGAACCTGGCATTCCTGATCACACTTCTTGTGGGCATTGGAAAATCATAGGAGAAAGACTGGAGATAGAAGCTAGAACCATATTACACATCATTTGTTCAATGACATGAAGAGGAGTATATACGGCAATAATATACAGGATGGAATTTCATCACAGTGACATTATTACAAGAACTCGTGAGATGAGGCCTCTTCATACACAACAGGTGTTTTCTGCTGGAGGCAAACCATTACTGATCAGTAGCATTTCCACCATATACTACAGTGCTAATGCAGTATATGGTAGGAGTGATCAGACCCCCTAGGGTTGAAGTAGGGTTGCAAAACATTTTTTAAAAAGTACATGAAAAACAAAATGTTTGAATCACTCTCCTTTTAGATCAAAATTCTAAATAAATATAAACATGCTTTGTATTACTGAACCCTGTAATGGGAAACAGCATCAAAAGTAACAACGTTTCGACGTTTCGCAACTCCGTTGAATTTTGAATAAAGTGGTCAAAAGATTGTACAGTCCCCAAAACATCATTTCTCCATGCAAAAAAAATGACACCGTAAAAAGCTATTGGCATCAGAATATGGAAAAACTTTGAAAAAAATTATTATACAAAGATTAAAACTTTTACATCAATTTTACATCAATTTGGAATATCAGTAATTGAAGCGACCCAAAGAATAAAGTAGAAGGGTCGTTGAAACAATCAGTGAAAGCTGTAAAAACAGAACCAACAAAAAAATGGTTCAAATGCATTTTTTTTATTGTTCTTGCGTTTGTACTTTTATGTAAGTACATTACATAGAATATTAAATACTGAGGGTAGGAAGTAGCATTTTTCATGCAGAAAACAAGCCTCCAGTTCATCTCTGTCTTGCCATGAGGCTGCTGTAAAGCATATTAGTAAATGATGTTACTAGAGCTCAAGCAAAAAGACAGTCCCAGCCATAATGGTTAGAAAAGAGGTGATTTTTAAAAAAAATATCAAAATAAAAACAAATATATTTTGTCCTGAGTCAAAACAAAAATTGGTGTTAAATTTACTTTAACTGAAATGTATATCCAGAAGACCAACACTCATTGTAATTGCATGAAAATGTATTTAGGTTGTGCAGTTATACTGTATGTAGGTTTATGTAGGTTTTTTTTGCTTAAACGTATTACCGCTGTTATAATTTGAAGATGTTCTTGGAGAATTGGAAAAAATAAATAATAGACAAAGAAAGCATGCTCTTTTTTTTCTTAAAGCCCTTTATTCTATTAAAGCGCTTTGCCCATCAAAAACAATTCTCACATTTCAATCCCCTAGTGATGTTTACACAATAAAGATAATTTTAACCACTAACTTTACAATTTCACTCAGTTTTATTGCTGTTTTAGCTCCTATCATTCAGTGATGATCAGTGTTAAATTCCAGAGTGTGGGCAGGCACTCTCTGAGCAAAACGTCATGATCCCTCTCGTTCTGTGTGGTGACAATGTGGTTAGATTATCAGAGTCCATGGTTTATATACACTTTCATTTACCTTCTGAACATTCCCTAGTATCTGACACATAGGAAGAGAGATCAGACATATCTCAGAGCTCAGTGGCGTAATTATCAGGTCAGGGCCCCATAGCAGACCATTGAATGGGGCCCCCTTCCCCTTTAAAAACATATACATATTTATACACACACATTTACACAATCACAATCATTTTTACACTCATACAACATACACACATATATACAGCATATATATTTTATATATATAATATATACACACACATCCAGTATATACCACATACACACCGATATAAAGCATATATACACACATCCAGTATACACAACATACACACTGATATACAGCATATATACAGACACATCCAATCTATACAACATACGCACATATACAGCATATATAGACACATCCAGTATATACAACATACATACACATAAACAGCATATATATACACACATATACAGCATATACACACAACATACACACAGATATACAGCATACATACACACACATCCAGTACTCACACATAAACAGAATATATACACATGCATCCAGTATATACAACATACACACTGAT